>JAYJMB010037532.1:0-33600 GCA_036873735.1 Pouteria campechiana | reverse complement strand
GTACCCTTCCTATAAATTGGCAACTCATGCATAAGAGAAGGATCTTTCGCAATGGAATTCACTTTACAATCTCTCTCTCTCTCTTCCAAATTCCCTTTCTCTTCCTCATTTCCCCTTCTCTACTTCTCCTTTCTTTTCTCCTCTCTTTGCAATCTCCCCACAAATCCTCCTTCAAAGTCTCACCTTAATCCCTCTCAATTCACCTTTTTCTCTTAAAATCTACTAAGTTGGATCCATGATCTAGCAAGCTTCTGATCTAAGGGCTTGCATCTGTCAACTGCTGTTGAGATCAAGCTCAAGTTGCTGCTGCAATCAAGTGACAGTTGCTGAGTTTCTGTAGCAGCAAGAAGGAGCCTAGTACTGCTGATATGAAGTTTAAAGGCTGATCCAGTTGAATGTTGAGTGTAGCAACATCTAAGTCAACTGCTGATCTGCACTTCCTGCTCCACAATCCAGATTTCTGAACTCCTTGTAGCAATCTCATTGCTGCAATTGAAGCTAGTTACTGCTGCTGATCTGCAGTCCAGCAGCAAATCTGGAGTCAATCTGCTTCAGCTGCAGCAGAACTTTTGAGATCCGTTTAAAACTGCGGATCTGGATCTGAAGTTCGAAGTGTTGTTGCAGTAAGTTCAGATCGAGCTGCAGATCAAGAATATCCGCTTCCAGTTAGCTGCTGGACGAGATCTGATGTCCTTGCTGCAATTCATGGAAGGTATTGAGTTTCTGCAGCTGCTAGAGACATCTTAGAGCTTCTGACTTGAAATTCCTGTGGTGACCTAAGCTTCCTGTTGCTGCCAACATGCTGCCTAGCTGGATCCATCTGCTAGAAGCTAGAGAACTGAAACGAGGCAACCACAAAACAAACTGCTGGATAGGATCTGTTCCCAAAAGAAACTTCCAATGAATTGAAGTGACTTGACATGGATCTACTCCAAGGGAGCTACAGGTAGCTAGATCTAGCTGAAGCGGTTGAGTTCTACTGGATTGGCTGAGCTACTGCCAAAAAGACCAGCAAAATCCAGCAGCTGTTTGAAGTTTCTGGACCACTGTTGCAGTTGATTGAAGTCATTTGCTGCAGCAGCTTCTCTACAGCTTGCTCTTGCCTTTGTTTTACAACCAGCTGCTGATCAAACCCTGGTTGAAGCTGCAGTGTGAAGCATGTGCTGCTAGTAGATCTGCAAAGTCTGCTGTGGATCTGAAGATTTCAGCATCCGAAGTTGCTGCAAATGTCTCTCATTCTACTGTTGTCATCTCCTCTGTAAGCCAATTCCAGAATTGGACCGATCTACTTGATTACAACAGGCATTGCTGAAGTTTAGAGGATCTAAAAGAGAGTTCTGATCAGATCAAGGAGTTCCATTTCAAAACTCATGAAGGAAGACAGTATTGGCATGAGCTGAGGCCAATTTAGAGGAGTTTGAGAGATCTCTGCTCAGATTGAGCAGCTACTGTCCAGTTTAGAACTTCCACTAGATCCATTTGCTAGATCTGCTCAATACCAGCTAAGACAGCTGATAGCAGTGAAGTCTGAGGTTACAGCTATGAGCCAGGAGAGAAATTGACTGAAGATCGACAAGATCAGTTGAATTGCAGTTGATTGCAGCAGTCTGAGGTTCTGATCTGAAATTCAGTGCAGCTTAGACTGCTGTTACTGAATTAAAACTGCTGCCAAATTTCTGTTGGGCAGCTCTTGGAGCAGTCAATTTGGAGACTTGCAGCCACTGCTCACTGCCAATTGAGGGGAGTTCTATCAACTAGACATCTCCTCTCTCCCTTCTGCCTTCAGTTTCAGGTACACACTAGCTGAACCTAGGTAATCCCTAAACTTCTCGTTTTCATTTGTGGTTTGCTGTGGGGTGTGGATTGTATGGCTGTTGGGATTGTGGATTGTGTGATTGGGCCAGACAGAGGCCGAGTTCTGCATTGTGTAATGATGGAATTGGTGTGGGCAGTCCTCTAGTTGTTTGATTGCAATTGTACAAAGATGGGTTTTGTAGCTATTTGCAAGCTTTTAAAGGTTGCAAATAGAGTATAATTGTACACATTCAGTAGCATTTTAAGGCCTTCATTAAGCCTCGTTTGGGTATGTAATAGAAGGGCTGCCCTATTCCAAGGTTAACGGTCGATGAAATGCCTTGACAAGCATTTCAAAGTGCGTTGCAGCCCATTTGAAGCAGTGATCCAAACCATTGATTCTCATCTATCTAACTTGAGATTGTGGGAGCTGATACTTGGAATATCCCAAGTACTTCCAGTTCAAATTTCAGAGCTTTTGGAGGGTTCATCTGCAATCTAGAAGCATCTAAAGTTGGAACCAGGCAGAATTGTTGCCAGATTTCTGACAGAAAAAAAGGTCTGAGACGATTTTGATGCGTTAACTGGACCGTTGATTGGTATTAATCTAGGGTGAATCTTCTCAAGGGCAATTTTGGATGCGTGATTGGTCTGGCTATTCAGTTTCATGGTGTTTTAAAAGTTGGCCTACTAGTTATTGCAGCTCAAAGTAGGCTGCTTGACAACTGGCTGGTTAGTGAGAAGTGACCATGTTCTCAATCTGTGGGGACCATTGCTAAGCACGTGGCCAGGCTTTTAGATCTCAATCATGTGGATCCATTAGAAAAGTCTGTGGAATATTAGGGAACCTCATTTTTCAGCCACAAATCATAATTTTTCATGGTGAAATTTTGGCCTAGAGAGGGCCAGTTGTAAGACCGCAATCTGCTAGCATTCTGCTATCTACCATGTCAGCAAGTTGCAGTCAACTTTCAAGGCTTGCTTGGGTCACTTCCATTGCTCAGATTGGCTTGCAAATTGAGCAGTGACGTGCTAGATATGTCTATTTGGAAAGGAAACCTTCATTTGGCACTTGGAATTGTGAGATTACTTATTGCATGGTGGAAAAGTTGCCTACTTGAACTTGACCTTCCAGACTTGGAAACTTTTCAGCAAGGGGTGCTGTTAGTATTGTGGACTCAACTACTATGGGAAAGTCCATTACTCTTAAAAATGATGCCCATGACCAAGAGGCTGGTGAAATGGAAGGTTGAATAGAATCCATGCATGAAAAAGTGGGGGATCCGTATGGATAACATGGAGGACCAATAAAAGGATATTTGTGACCATATGACTTCCTTAGAGGATCAGATACAAAATATTTCTAAAGACCTCAAGGATTTGGTACTTCACATGTCTAAATTCACATGTCTAAACCATAACATTCCTCCTCAAATACCATTCCATGAAATAAAAAGAGGAGCAAGACTTGAACAGGAAATTCTAGTGAAAGAGGCCATACTTTTCTGTACCTGGAAATATAAAAGATCAAATGCAGAAAAATGAATAGCCATGAGCCAGAACCAGTAAAGAGCCTAGAAATTATCCACCCTTCTCCATGTCTGAATGTCATATAAGACAAAACTATGGTTCCAGTTGCTAGTAAATTTGAAAAAAGGAAAAAGAAAAAAGAGGAAAAGAAAATATCCAGAAGGCTCAAACACTGAAGATCGAGATGGGAGAAGACAATTTGCTTGCAATTTGGAATAAGATATAACAACCAGAAGACTTCAGACATGAGATATCAAAACCAAAAACTGAGCCCAAAAGCTCTCAAACATGGATGCTATTAGGAGAAGGTAATGCGAGCATATGTACCTGGATATAATTCATATTGTAGAAGGCACCATTTCCCATTTGAAACTGAGTCCTGAAATCTTTACCCTGTAACAAAGAAAGGAACCCCACTCAATTGAGTACTACTGCCAACCCAATCAATGCACCACCATGCTCTACAAACAAGCAAAGTATAGGGATGATTTTCATCTCCTTGTTAATTTTGCATCTAGCTTATATGGGTACTAGAAAGAAACTTAATGAAAAGACTAAACAAAAGACTGCAAAGAGCATGTATGCACATCCCAGCAACAAGTTAAACTATGCCAAGATTCAGCTATAACAGATGCTAGCCCTATATGCCAGAGAGTATATGACATTTAGAGGTATGCAAACTTGCATTCTTCTTATTTTCTTCCTTATTTTCCTCTTCTTCTTTAAGCATCTGTGTGCTCAGACATACAGGAATTGTAGTTTGTCAAATTTCCAGGTCATTTGCAGAAGTTCAGATATTGGGCCTTGAAAGATTCTATTTTGCCAATGATGATTGTTTTGCTCAATTAACATGGAGATTAAAAACAGATGGAGATCTTCTCGAACCATTAAAACTAGCTCAATTAAACATAAGAAGACTTTCTGAAAAAATAAAAGACTTGTTCATCCCACATCCTCAGATGTATCAATGAAGGTTGATCATATATCCTCAAAATTCTCTTATCCACCAAAATCTCCCTCATATCAATAAAAGCCAGAAAACAAAACGTATGCTGGAGTAAATGGCAGAAACATCTAGTCATCAAAATTCAGCCTACAAAAAAGGTTCACAACTAAGGTCTCTAGGAAAGCAATTGGCCAACCCGAAATGAAAATTTTCTATTTCATCATTTATCATCATGTTTCCCAGTCTATTCTTAGTATACTAGATCCTATTCCATCAAAATATGATAGCATCGTAAAAGAAAATAATCCCCAGTGAGACAAAAATCAGAAGAGAACAACCTTGTAATCAAAGTTGAATGTTCCTTGAGAGAAATGTGGCTCGTTTTGGATCTAGGCAAAACACAAATTTAGTACAATATAAGCACATGGACAAATGAGAAAACAAGATCAACTCAAAATGAAATTTGAGAGCCCAAAATACCTGTGCATTGATCTTCAAAGTAAGGTTATCAGTCAAGTCACATTTTACTCTTGCATTAAGTCTCCCATCAGTCAGAATCCTCCCAACAAGCATCAACTGCAGACATACATCAAAGATCCCACAATCCAACCAGGTGAAAACGAGAGAAATTGACCCAAAATTTTTCAAAGCACTACATAAAAGATATTCTAATGGCCAAGTTCCATGGTTCTTTAAAAATATAGTAAACAGGTAGTTCGGGCATATTTATTCTTTAATAAACACTCATTAAAATGGTCGAGGTGAGGAACAAAGTTATGACAGCCAGCCCCATTCATCAGCATGATAACAGTGTCAAAAATATTCAGGATTACGATGGAAAATAACTCCCACCTACCTTTGGGTCAAGGAAGTTGGCCCCAAACTCATACTGTGCAGTTGGAACTTTGATGGTTTCTGATGACTGAGAAGGAATTGCTGCAGCTCCCATGAACACACTTCATAATAGAATACAACTAAGAGTTATTGGAACTAGCAGCAAAACATAATCACCTCAACCAAGTAGATATTCATGGATACATTCATAATCAGTGGAGGTAAACAATACCTACCTGTGGCTGAGGGAGAACTTTGGACTGAGTCCTTTTGTGAAATCAAAGCGCATGCCCTCAAATAGCTCAGGCTTCAAAGACACTGTGAATCTCAATGGTGTTACAAATCACAAACTATATTATATAAAAGGCTAATTTCTGATGAGAATGCTACCACAGACAAAAGCACAGACTCAATGCAAAAGTTTTATAGAAAGCTTGGCGTAGAGAAATGGGTTATGAGGCACAACACACGCCTCAAGAGCATTGAGGCATCAAGCTCAAAGTATTTGATAAAAGTAAATGGTAAATGAAAACAGTGGATATAACATTGTAAAGACTTTTAAGCAATGAAATCAAATGGGACTAAAGAACATTAAGTAATAAGTGATCGAAAAGAAGTGACAATATTGTAATACCACCAACAACAGGAAGCACTCTTAAGATTTATTTAAAATAAAAGTAAAGGTACCAATTACCTTACCATGGATTACAACAAATATAATGGGCAGTTAGAAATATATACAAATGATTCTCTATAACAGTAATTCAAGTAGGCATTCCTCAACAAACAGCTTATTTTTATCTTGCTACTGGAGACTGTGTACTCACGACAACAGAAGGACAGCGTGAAATGCATATAGAGTACGTGTATATTGATCACAAAACAAAATTGCCAACTAAACAGAAGAAATGTGGCAAATCACATAAATACATTAAATCCATACCATCCAACTCAGCAGGCACCAATGGAATCTATGCTTCCAGTTGGGCTGTTGACCACCCCAAACGGGTGTTTAGGAGCACCCTCAATCATTGCATTTCTTGAGCCACACTTCAATCGAATTATTTCGACTATTTAAGCACTCTAGACTGAAAGGCGTGTATCCCACATCTAGGAAGATGTGCTGGACAACCTTACAGTAAGCATTGTTAACAAATGAAAAATAGTGTTATAATACTAGAAGAAACGCTTTCAACCTATCAGAATTTAAAAACAGCTTTCACAAGTCACAGAAACGGCAGAAAAAAAAATGAAATAAGAAATTTGAAAGACGTACTGAGAGCTTCCCGTTGGATTTCTTCGTATGGTACTGGGCACGGAAGATTCAACCAATCGACCTTCTCCTCCTCCACTTTCTTCTCCCCGTCCATCGAGTCGGAGGGAGGAGTTTGGGGAGCAACGCCGTCGACGAACGGGGGAGGTGCGGCATGGCTGACGGAAGATCCCATGTCTCGGAATTCCAGAAATGGAAGGGAAACCAGAGACTCAGACAGTGATAGAAGACAGATGTCCTTTTACCGGCCCGCGGAATGAGGGAGGAGGAGGGCGTAGGTTAAGCAAACCTGCGCCTCCTGCTGTGGTTAAGGTGAAGAAGAGCAGAGGGTCGCCTCATGCTGCGGCTTTAAGCCTCTGTGCTGGGGTTTAAGGGGGCGGCTCTCTTTTTTCTCTCCTTTTTTTTTATTTTTTCTTCTATTCTTCTTCTTCTTTTGTACTTTCAAGCACACGTGCAAATTCCCAACCTGACTTCTGGTATTAGCAGGCGAAAAAGATAAATGCATTTCCATCAAACAGCCAGACGCTGCTGACTTTACCAGCGTAAGCTTCAGAAATCAGGCTGAGGAAATATTTATAATTCAGTACTAATTTCCATGATTTTAGGTTTTTACCTCACTTTTTTAAAATTTTTGTGATAAATCTTATTTATAAAATTAAGGGATTTTTCAATATCTCTAGAAGTACTTTCCCTTATAGGCTATGAGCCATTATCAGAAAATATCTTAGTCATAATTCCAAAGAAGTATTCATAAAATGCGAGTCAATTGGATCAAGCTTATCAATCATAAACTGGGAAGTTTATCACAAAGCTTAGGACTCCAACAAATTATCCTTTCAAGATTCGTTGCCAATGGTCACATATCAGCCGTATTCTGAAACAGCAACCTACGGCTATGGTCAATGCTCTAATGGATTTGAATGCATGTGGCAACGACAACTGATAGTGCATTTTGCACTCTCCACGACTAAATTCCCATCTAGTCGGTTATGTTATCTTTTTCATGTTAAAGTGGGTAATGTGTTCACTGGTTGTGGTGCTGACACTACTTTATTTCTTTTTACTATTTGCACTTTAAGCATGTCACATTTTAGTGGTGCCAACAGGCTTCTTATACAGTTTGTAATACTGTTTGTACAAAAAAAATTTGATATTAATCATGTGCACTACATTCATACGGGGAGCAGAAAACTTCAAAGTAATTGTCTCTCTTTTTCTCTTTCTCTTTCTTTGCACAAAATACTCTCATACTCCGTTGAGTTCTTCGAGTTTAGTACCTTTTGGAAGTAACGAGACTATCATTGCTAAGTTGCTTTAGCAAGCTCCTATACCAGAGTTGTCAGCCAAGCGTGGTGGACAAGTATGATAACATAACAAAAGTTTTCTATTTTCCTAATGAATCCTCAATTATTGGTTCTTTGAGATGAATTAAAATATCTCAGGAAGGAACTAAATATAATTGATTATAACATCAAAGGAATTTTTGAAAACTTTAAAAAAGAAGATCTCGATGCAATAAGAATCATTGCTTTACTTCGGAAAAGAAGAAGATGGATAAAGCAAATGATTAAGCATCAGAAAGATCAGATCTTAGCATTGCTAGCATGAAAACTCTTCTATAAAAGTCTCTTCTAAACATTAAAATGCATGGAGGTGTTTTGAAGAAATTAAGATCAGAATAGAAAAGACTTAGAGATATAGAAGGATATTTGACTAATTTAGCTAATTCCTTGAGATATGCTAAAGAACAAATCAGACGAGTAATTTGATGCTATTATATGTGTAAGAGATGTTTTAAATAGAATAGCCCTTAGATTTACACTAGAAGAAAATATCGAAAAGAAAGAAGTGCTTGCCGAACAAAGAGAAAAATAGAGACTCAGATCTAATTAGCAGAATTAAGAAGACAAGGTAAAAAGCCAATCAAGGTAGGCTCTACCTCTTTCTCAATTCCTTCTATTAAGTCTGATAGTGATTAAAACCACCAAAATTTTGCACTCTTTATAAAAATCATTACTCTTTGTGCTTTCGGTTGTGTCACTCTACAAATGGTATCAAAGCCTAGTTAAGACTTTGGTAAAAAATCTTAAGCCTAGTTTAAGGCTAGAAAAAGCTGGATATTCCTTAGGTTAAGCCAAATGGCTGAACCAGGAAAAGAAAATGAGAAAGATCAAAGTTAAGGATCTTCAAATATAAGTAACATTTGAAATTGACTAGAAAGATCTGTTCTCACAGGACCTACAGAAAGGTCAGTCTCTTCTCATCCTAGAAGAGAAGAAGGAGATGTCTTTAGGACCCTTATATATGGGTACTAGGAAGAAGGCTATCCAAATCCAGTCAAACTTCTCTCAAGAGTAAGGAATGTCGAAGGAGATATTCAACATACTTTAGAAAGAGAAAAGTGGACTTAGGATGGTATTCTACAAGTTCAGTAGGAAATAAACAAAAGGCTGAACGAGGTAGAAAAAACTCTTAAGCAAAAAGTAAGAAGAAGAGTTGAGTCCTCAAAAAACCTAGAAGAAATATTAAGGTTTTTTAGAATGAAGTTCAAGATCTAGCATAGACCAAGCTTATAAAGATCAGCTACTGGGATGGGCATTGAACCATCAAAAAAGTGGCTAAACAATCTTTAGAGCTTTAGAAGTTTAGCTCAGCAATTGGCAAAGTCACATAAGTTGGGATATCCTTGGAAGATTCCTTATAGGTTTTATCCAAAGGATGGAAGAATGGAACCAATATCTCTACAGGGGACATATTTAAATATAAACTTTCAAAGAGTTACAAAAATGGTCATTGAAGCATGGGCAAATCAAGCAAGGATCACTTGCCTTGGAGGAAAAGATTAAACTGTAAAAAATGCAAGAATGTATCTAGCAGCTAGTGTACAAGAGATAGCTCAACAATTCTGGGATGAACTAACTGGAGATCCCCAATTGATCAAGTAATTGAAGAAAATGCCCATAGACCAGAGGAAGTAATTCTCATTTTTGTTGATATTTTAAAAAAGGAATTTACTGGTACAACAATCACAGATACAAATGGATATCAAAGGCAGAAAGTAAGAGCAGCCTTAGTGAAATTACAAATCTTTAATATGCGTCAATTTGAAAAATATTTCTGTGAATTCAAAAAAAGGTACTATCAATTAAGCTTTAAAGATTAGAAATGTGCCTTAAATATGTTTTGGGATAAACTCCCAAGGAAATGGAGAGTAGTCGCCTAAAGAGTATTGGAACAACATATGCTATTAAATCCAGATATAGTAGATAAGTTAGGTTCTAGATTTGAAACAGTAAGACATTGTATCAGATTATACTGCATAAAAAGAAAACTTTTCAAGGATATAGGTAAGATACTAATAATATTAGAAGAATGTTGCAACAAGTTTCAATTGGTAGCTGAAAGATATGACTGCGAACCAATCAAAAGAGAGCCAATGAAAAAACAGGATGCTTGAAAAGGAGGATCATATTCCAAACCATCAAAATTAAGAAAAAGATAGAGAAGATATCATCGAGCACCAGTCAATCTAAGACAAGAAAGTAGTAAACTTGGAGGAAGGTTTATTCGACCCTTTAAAAGCTTGGAAGAAAGGAGGCAAGCCTTCAGAGACAAGTATGAAAAAAATCATATATGTCCTAAAGGTAAGCCATTGTCTCAATGTAAATATTATTAGTTATGCAGGAAACTAGGTCATAATCCAATAACATGCCCAAAGAAAAAATCAAGGCAAAACCAGCTATGAAAGCCTTGATGTATACCCATGGAAGATTGGAATTTGAACCAATATAGGGTGAGGATATTGACTCAGATAATAAGAAAATCTTCAAAATAAAATTAGAGTATTGGGAGGACACATCTTTAGAATCAGATACAAAAGCTGATTTTGATCATAAAAGTCAAGTATGGTAAAACATTCATGATTTTGGACTATTCATGATGACGAATAAGGAATTAGAACCAATTGATCTTGTAAAATTACAAGAAGAGTAAACAGAAGGCATTCATGAAATACATGAATCATCAACAGAATTAGCATCATCCTCAAAAGATTTTTATGAATGGAAGATGCACATTATAAATTTTCAAATGTCTATAACAAAAGTTGGATTCCTTATCAAGAAGTAATAAGAGTTTTTGAAATAGAAACAATCGCTGAATTACAGGCCACTGATCAAGGGCAGTTTCTGATTTCTTTAGTAAAAATGAATCAGATATGGGAAGCTTTAAAGAAGAAAAAGAATTTTGTTCAATATGGCTTGGTCCAGTTAGGATTCTCTTCTTTGGTAAGAGAGGAACTAGATCTCCCAATTTTAGCTGTCATAATAGATGCAAGTACTACAGGGCAATTTGAAAAATCATTTTTAGGAAGAGCGAGGGCAAACTTATGCAAAGGATCCCAATTTTAGTTGTTATAGTAGATGCAAGTACTATAGGGTAGTTTGAAAAATCATTATTGGAAGGAGCGAGGGGAAATTTATTCAAAGGACCAATTTGGTTTAAAGTTTAACCTAGATTAAGTATAGACCTCAAAGATACTCATATCGCAAAAACCCTGAGTTTGAGGATCTATATGAATGATTGGAGCAAACACGGTTACCCTAGAAATAGGAGGGTAATACAAGTTTGGTGCAGGACATTTGTTCAGTTCTATAATACACACAGACTAGTTGTGACAAACGAAGAAATGTATACTGAATTTTTTGAGTCAGGAAACCTAGTAAAAGGTATGACTTCTACAATTGTTGACCCCAAAATGCTTACTTGGCCTAGGAATTGGATATTCAAAGATCAGAAAGGGAATAAAAAATGTTGGAATTATCTTAGATCCAACAAGAAGAAAATAGACTGATTATTAAAGATACAAATATTCCCAGACCTTTGAAAATAATAGAGGTTGAAGATTGAAAAATGGAACAAGAATAACCAAGCAGACCCTCTATCAGTAGTGCATCCACAAACTCTAGAAGAATAGTTAGTTGGCAGAAAATCTACGTTCCAATTTACGAAGATGAACCTCGAGGGATGGTGATAATATTTAAATCTAAGCCAAAGGTAAAGAGTCTATAGGTATTGGTAGATTTACATATTACAACCAAAATCAAAGTCATCATTATAACAAAAACAGAATGGCCCTTGTAGACACCGAAGCTAGTTTTTATTATGGAAATTATAGTATTTTATCTCCAGAAATGTGGAAAATAATTTTAGAGTTACCTCTTACCATTATAAACAATTCTTCAATAAATGTGACAAAAATGGCTAAAGGAATGGAGATGAAAATACTAGACAAAGTTTTCTGGATTTTATAATGTATTGAAAACTTGTCTGAAGATCTCATCTTATGGAATGCCTTTTTAAAACATCAACCAGAAAACCACCCATTCATCTAAGAATTAGATCACATTTTAATAGGAGGTTTTAAAATCCCTATTGAAGTCTCAACCTTTATCACTAATATAGAAGCAGAAAGTGAACCAGAATATTCAAATGCAAAAGCTATCATTTTATGGATAGAGCAGGAGGAAGAATATGAACAAATAATCTTGAAAAAGGTGTTTTGGGCAAATGAAGCCATTGAACAAATCAAAGAAAGGCTTCAAGAGAATTTTAAAGAATATCCTTAAGTATTATCTGAGAAATGCAGAGTTGAGGCCTCTTTAAAATTTAAAAAATAAGAAACTATTATCAGAAGCTATAGAATTAAATACACAGTAGAGATGATAGAAGAATTTTAGAAGCAAATCCTTGAGCTTCAAAAGTTAGGTCTAATCCAGCCCAGTACCAACAAACATCAAAGTGCAGCATTTATGGTACTTAATCATGCTGAGAAAGTATGTGGGAAAGCTTGAATGGTAATTGATTATCGCGAATTAAATTTAGCCACTGAATCTTACGACTATAATCTCTAAAATCAAGAAGATCTTAGAAATTGGATTAGAAAAAGGATATCCAAAATATATTCAAAGTTTGACCTTAGATCAGACTATTGGCAAATCAGGATGCATAATGACAGTATACATTTAACAACATTTTCATGTCCTTAAGGATTATTTGAATGGCTTGTTATGCCATTTAGTTTAAAGAATGCTCCCAGAATATTCCAACAACAAATGGACTCAGCATTCAGAGGAATGAAAGAATTCCTTATGATATATATTGATTATGTTCTCGTGTTTTCAAAAACACAGGAAGAACATATCAACCATTTAGAGCAAGTGACTTAAATATTCCTTAAAAAAGGAATGATCTTGTTAGAAAGGAAATGTATATGGATGTAATCAAAAATCAATTTCTTAGGATTAGAAATTGAAGAAAATCAAGAAAAGCTACAACCACACATTGTAGAATCCATAAAATTAGTTCCAGACAAAATCAAGGATCAGAAACAACTACAGAGGTTTCTAAGTATCCTTAATTATGCTAGACCATTCATTAAACCTCTTGCTACTTTAACCAGAGTTCTTTACAGAAAAACTTCAGAAAAAATTCCTTAGGAAAGGAGTAATGAGGACACTCAGTTGGTTAAAAAAATCAAAAGTCAAACGAAAAATCTCTCAGAACTCAAATTACTAGAAAAATGATATTATTTGATTTTAGAAGTTGATGCCTTTGAATCATATTGGGGATGTGTGCTAAAGATAAGAAAAACATCCACTAATATTGAAGAAATCAGCAAGTATTGGGGGAGAACCTTTAAAGGTTTAAAAATTAATTGGTCAATCCATGAAAAGGAATTATTCTTAGTAATACAAGTAAATAAGGCCAATAAATTATTTATTGCATCGGAAAAATCATTTTCAGTTTGAATAGATTCTTCTTATATTAAAAACTTTAGAAATCTAAGACCAAAAGAAATTGAACAAGCAAAATTGGTTAGGTGGCAACAAAAACTTGAATATTATATTTTTGATATTAAACTAATTCTAAGTTATCAAAATATAAATGTTGATTCTCTTACTTGATAAACTGCAGGAATTTGCAAACGAGTAACAAATGGATTCTATCTTCTACAACAAATGTAAAAGGCCAGGGTATCAGGTAAAACACTGCACTCAGAAACCACAAGCCAAAGAAAAGATAGAGAAGATCAAATAGCTACTAGCAAAAGCAGCAGCAGAGCTCTCTCCAAAAGAGAAGCCTAAGCTTAAGTGCTGGATCTGCAAGGAGCTAGAACATTATGCAAGTCAATGCCCAAAAAAGTGCCTAAAAAAGAAAGAAAAAGTCTCAGGACAAAGATCTAGAGCAATTGGTCGATATGAGCAGACCAAGGGAAAGAACCTAGAAAGCTTAACATCAAAAGATGAAGATAGAGAATAGAGTAATAAATACTTAGAAAGTTCTCAAGATTGTAATGTTGCGTTGCCTAAGTTAGAAGTAACTTATGAAGGCAATCCTAACATCGTGAGAAATGAGACCGACTATATCATCCACAATCCAATAAAAGCAAATTGTGTTGGTCTCTTTTCTAGGACCTTAAGTGACCAAGCAAAAGAACTATTTGAACTAGGTTTTGTAGGAGTGGTCAAGGGATTTTATGATTCTGATAAGGTAGCCTTGCAACAAGTCTTTGTTATAGCCTTAAGAATCAAATACTTAATTGAGAGACTAGAAAGAGAGAACTCAAGATTAAATGAGTTAACCAATGAATGACACTATTAAGTCCTCAATTTGACAAGTTTACTAGAGGATCAAGAAACAAAACATTATTTGATCCAGGACCTAGTAAAGGAATCTGTCAAAGAAGTAACAATAGAAACATTATTATCAATTGAACAATTAGTAATCAAAACCTTCTCTCAATGGAAAACTTCAACCTACAATATTGGAGGGATACCCAAGGTATGGATTACCGAAAGCTTGTTTAATACTTCCAGTTGAGAAGAATTACTTAAAATGGGTATGATCTATTATCTGTATATAGACGAAAGTAATCAAATTCAGCTAGCAAAAATACCAGAAACCATTTGGTATTTACTGTTGTTGCTAGGCTATGGTCATCGGATGGTTACTTATCTCAGAGTATCAACCCCATTTTGGAGAGCAGCTAAAGAAGACCCAAAATTTTCAAGTTTTCAGATTTGGGTCTTGACACCATTAGAGAAAATTAGTCAAAATTCTGACTCATCAACTCTTTGGAAAATCACAGACTAGGAAAAGTTTGAAGAAAATTATTGGTCTCTAGCATGCACTAGGATTATTACTATAATCCTCCATTCATAACATGTTCAACAGAATCCAAATCTCTACAATTTTATAAAATAGTTACATTTATATCAAAGATTTTAATATATTTATGAAAATATTAACAAGTTATTAAAATTATTGCATTTATTGTAACGCCGTTATCTATCATCGAAACCACCTAAAATGATTCTTAAATCCAACGCATGTCAATTAGATGATATCATAGCAATGTATGTAGTCATGATATTGTATAGTCCACTAAAATGAGCATTGATTTTTTAAGATATAATATATATTATATATTTTTTAAATTATATAATATATATTTAAAGGTTTATTTTTAAAAATAAAAAATATAATATAATTTATAATATAATATTCTATATCATAGTTGTTAAAGACATAAGGCGTACCAAGGCACATGCCTAAGTAAAGAAGCATTTGTATGCCATAGTATATGCCATCATGATGCCATTTGTGCCATAGTATCCTTCGTGGATTTGTTGCATGACTTTTACTACATCCTTCCCTTTTAGGCATTGAAGGAGGAATTGATTAAAGGCCTTTTTATAAAGAATACACCAAATTATTACAAATTGGATAGCCAATCTCTTAATAGGCCTTCTGTCTATAAGGGATACATGATCTTCAAAGTCTTGACCTTCTATACATCTTTGTATATCATGATACCATAGTCTTTCTCTTTCCTTCTCGTTCGCTTCATCTATTTGAAGATAATAAGTGAGTTCTTCTATGATTTGCATGAAAGATTTTTGCAAGGCTTTGCCATAAGGTATATCGATAATAGATGCTAGACTAGCTAGTGAATCAACCCATTGGTTTTGCCCCTCAAGGTATAAGTGAAGATGATCTCCTTAAATTGGCTTGCCAATTAGGAAAACAGAGCTTGTCATCCCTAGTTTCTTGTTTCTTTGTGGTTTGATTTATAACTAGTTATGAATCCCTATATATTTGGAGGTTCCTTGCCCCTAGTTTGTAGGCTTCTCATCCCTGCTAAACATGATTCGTATTCAGCTATGTTGTTTATGCGGATGCACCTTAGCTCTTTTGCCACCATGATGGGAACTTTTTCAAGTGAGTGGATAATTACCTTGATTCCACTCCCAACAAAATTCTAAGCTCCATTAAAATATATTATATAGAATTCCATGTCTCCTTCCTCATTTATATTCAATATGTCATCATTGGGGAACTGATCTTTTAATGTTTGATAGTATGCTAGAGCTTGAGTTGCCAAATAATCTACCAATTCTTAACCTTTCACTGCCCTCCTAGAAACATGTGATGTTGAATTCTACCATAGTAGTTGCCATTTAGTTAATCTTCCTATAAGAACTGCATTTTGGCACAGATACTGTAATGGATCCTCCTTGGATATGAGAAGTATTGCCCAAGTGATGACATATTGTTGGAGCTTTTGCATTGCACAGACTATGGCCAGAAAAAATTTCTTGATCTCGTTTTATTTGGCTTCTCTATTAGAGAATCTCTTACTCAAATAATATATGGCTTACTTTTTTCTTCTAGTGCCATCGTGCTTACCCAACATTCTTGTTTCTTTCTTCTAGTGCCATCGTGCTTACCCAACATTCTTGTTTTTTTCTTCTAATGCCATTGTGCTGACCCAGCATTCCTCCCAAAGCTATGTTGGTGATGGATAAGTATAGTATCAACGGTCCTTCTAATGTTGGTGGTAATAGAATTGGGGGATTCAAAGGGCGTCTCTTAATTGCGTTGAATGTCATTTAACAATCTTTATTCTTTTAAGTCTAACCTCTTAATTAGCTTAATTTTAATGATGAATGTGTAATAACAATTAAGTTTTGATGATAATCAAACATGTGAGAGAAAAGTTATGATACAAACAAATATTTTCCCAAGTATTGCAGAAAGAAATTAATAAAACCAATAAACTATACTAAGTAACTTTAAAGTGATATGTAATGTAAAATAACTTATATTAAGTATGAACATATAATATTTAAGAATTCAGAGGAAGAAAACATGTAAATATCTCAGAAATTACTAGTTCTAAACCTCAAAGGAAGTTTAAGAAGCATGAAACTAATTCTGAAAAAAAGTTAAGAGAGTTTTGAAGACACTTTAGAAGAATCTAAAGACTTCAAAGGACACTTGAAAAGTTGTATAAAGTGAAGATTAAAGTTCGAAGCTTTCAGAGAAAACTTTAGAAGAAAGATCACAGGTTTGAAGATCATTTTTGAAGTGAAGAACAAGTCTAGAAATTTTAGAAGAGAAGTTTAAAGGAAGAGATCTTAGTTTCAAAGGTTTGAAAGATCACATGGAACTCAGCTCACAATGTGAAAAAATTCAGAGGATCATTTAGAGAATAAACTTCAGCTTTAAAAGTCTATAAAGCTAGCCATTAAAGTTGTCAGCCGTTAATAATTACTTCTGGTGATTTTTCAAAAATTTCATATTACATTTCATACACTCAACATAACCCGCCTTATAAGTGTGCTTCAGACCCTCTAAAGTTGAACTTCAGATCATCAAGGCTAGGTGCCTTGTCAATTACCATTGCCACATTAAATTTCAGAACTTTTAAAGCTCTCTTTCAGACCTTTTAAACTTTGACTTGGTTTTAACTTTATTCTAGCAATGCACTTCAGATCATCTGAAGTTAGTTTCTCAAGTTCCGAGGTTCCTTTGGTGACTGACATTTTCAACAGCTATATTTTCTCTTTTGAAGCTTGTATTCATTATTTAAAGCATCCTCTAAAGAGGCTTTCATGCTTCTAAATAAACTTCGATTGTTCCTGCTAACCTCTAAAGCATGGAAATCTTCCTTTGAAGTTATTTTAAAGCTTTCAAACCTTCTAATGGCTTCAATATCTTTTGAACATAACCTCTAAGATCCTCAAAATTAAAATTGTATAAAGCTCATGTTCATCATGTGAAGCATCTTCTAAAGTTACTCTAAAGCTTTTAGACTTAGCTTTTGTATCTTCTGACTTGACTATTAGACCTTTTACATCTTCTAAACTTGTTTCACTTGATTTTAGAAGTGTTTTAGTGCATCTAAAATCTTTTTCTAAGTTTAGAATTATCTTTCTTAGAGCAGTTATTGGTTATTCTTCTTAAGAAATCTTAAGTATGGTGGGTTTCAACTTGATGTGATCTTGTACACGTTGTCCATCACTTTGAAGTTACTTCTTATGTGTAATTTACTTAAATTATTCATTTATTTCAGCAACACTTGGGAATTAACTAGTTAATACTTTAACTTTTTACTCATATGTTTGCTCATCATCAAAACTTAGCTCTTTAATCACATTTATCATCAAAATTAATCTAATTAAAGAGGGTTATATTCAACATTCTCCCCTTTTTGATGATGAGAAAACATTTGAGTGACATACTTTTCAGAAAAAAAGTTTGGAAACTAAAATAAAAAATTCTTCTGAAATTGGATAACTCCTCCAAAATGGGTGCTAATAGGTCCCTTTGAATAAGTGCATTTACTTAATACTAAGTGAGTGAAATGTTGTTATTCACTACTGTTATGCACTTGTTTTAATTCTAAATCAATGGAGAACATAGTGCTATTATTGTTGTTATTTATTTCTCCCCTATCATTGACTATCATAGTGTTGTACTGTTATTTTTCCTTTTATCATTATTATTGCTTCTCATTTCAAATTTCTCTTATTTCTCCCCCTATTACTATTATTTCTCTTATTTCGCCCCTCTTTTGTCATATTCAAAAAGAGCGTAAGAGAAAAGAAAAGAAAAGCATAGGAAAAGAATATGAATCATATTTCATTTATAGTAAGAAATTTACAAAGTATTGTGAAGTACAAACAATGACACATGTACAACAAAAAATAAAACAAGTATCAGTAGCATATTATTTTTTGGTTTTAGCCCTTTTGTGTAGGTGAGTAGGAAAAGCGTGTGGTTAGCTATTAGTTGAGTAGGTTGAGGAAGAGATTAGGGTTTGCCTTTGGGAGTCTTAAGTTTCTTGGATATAGCAATTTTGTGGGAAGGTTGAGAGGGTGAGCTAGGTAGGTTAGAGGAGTGTGAAAGAGGGATGGCTATAGGGGGTTACCTCTCTAAAAATGGTCTCAATACTATTATAAGAACGATCTGAATTCAAGCTATATATGTTGATTCTAGGAGTTGTGGGAATGGAAGTGGCAAAGATTCCAGGTCAGTTTGATAATTGGTAGTGCATCTACCTTGGAATCTTGCATAGGACATAATTATTGATTCTAAACCCTGAGGTATAGGCTTGGTGGGTGGTCTAGGAGGAAGTTTGGATTTTGGTTTGTGTGGGGCTTTGTCTCTAGCGATTTTGGGTTTTGGTGTGGATTTTATTTCAGGTATGGCTGTTGGCTTGGTTTTTGGTGGAGGCTGAGGTTGGGAGGTAGGTTCTTGGTCTGCCTCTGGTTCAGGGAACTTGTTTTGAACCTAAATGGAGTGAGAGAGGTTTGTGTAGAGTCCCATAGTATTACTTAACCCACGAGGGGAGTGATCAATTAGGTATATAAAAATTCATTACTTAACCCCTATTGAAACATTTTCCTCATTTCGTGATTGTGTATGGTGCATTGTGTAAGGCCCTGAAAATTTCAGGTACGTAAATTTTGATTTTGTCAGTTCGGTAAAGAGTATATTGGAATATAACTAAATTTTTGTGAAAATTATTATGGAAAAGTTATGAAATTAGGTGGATTATTAATATAAACATCAGGATGAGGTTTATGATACATTAAAGTGTATTAAATAAATAATTTAAGTAAAAAAATGAATTTAAATCGGTGGAATGCTGAAGGTGTAAATACTAAAAAAGATAGATTTTTTTATGAAAAAAATTATAAAATGGATGAAATATCCATATTAATATGAGTATAATGAGGATACATATTAATCAATGATTATCAAGTGAAGAAAAAGATCAAAAACTGCATGTGGAAAGCCAAAATACCAAGTTTCCGATGATTTCTAAAAAATTTTTGGTTAAATCAAATTTAATGGAGAAAAATAAATAAAATTATCTAAATAATATATTTAATGGATGAAAAATTTGTTTGGGCATATGATTTTTAAAATGAGTGACTCAAATGTGTTAAAGATGAGAATTAAATGGGATTTTAAAATTTCAAGTGAGTGCATGTGCATAGAATTGATTGAAGCATAAATTACCCTAATAAAAGCATTATAAAAATCAACATTTTGCAATGTCTTCCCATCTCCCATCGTCTAAACCTATCTCCCATCGTCTAAACCTATCTTTTCATGCCCTCCAATGTGAGCACTCCCTCTCCATCATTCCAATTTTTCATTTTGGATAGTTTCACTTCAAGAAATTGCTAGCAAACTTTAATAGAAGTGATTGGTGGGCCTTGGAATTAATTTTCTTGTGGGATTAAAGGATGATAGCCACCAAAAAGGGGAGAAGTGTTGCTGATTAGTGGGATCAACCAAGCAATTTCAGAGATTAAGGTGTAAATTTAATTCAATAGAGATGTTAATGATGTTGATGGAATAATTTCATACAAATCATATTAAATTATTATTGAATTTTTAAACCCTAAGCCACTAGGGTTTTGCTAGAATTTTTGAATGGGGCCTAGGGGTTGTGATTAAGGTGTTTAATGCCTGATTAATGATGAATTAATTTCAATTAAAGATCAATAATAACAAGCATGAAAACAACTTACTGGAAATTGAAATTTGTTCATTAATATAGCTGCAGTCCATGGAGATTAAATGCCAAAAATCATGGATTAATTACCTTCTTAATATACCAATTAGTGGGCCCAATCAGATTGTAAGAAAGGATTGTAATTAGCATAAAAAATAGGACATATACATTGAGACTTAAAGTCTATTAAGTAACCACCTTGAGCATGATCAAAACCCTATTAAATGAATTTATTTTGTAAATATAAAAATATGAGCTTATATTAAATTATTGGAATATAAAACTACAAATTTTGATGAAAAAATGCCAACATTAACATGTCTAAAAAAATTAAAAAATAAATACCCTAAAATTCACTGTTGCTAGAGTGTCCATCCTGAAATTGCACATGGTGCTTATTGCATCCCAATTTTAACCCATAAATTTTTTGATTTTATAAAATTTTTCAACATACAAGTTTTATATTTTGAAATTATCTTTCTAACAAGATAAGAACTATTAAATTTTGAGTTTATATGAGAGAGAGTGTAATAGTCTCTAAATCAATAAGCATTACCTTATGGGGCCCATGACTCCAATTATGAGTTGAATTAATAAATGTGGTCAACATGAAAGTTGTAGAAATTAAAATTATCTACAAAATGATATAAGAATAACTTAATTTTGAATTCATATGAGAGAGTTATGCCTAAATTAGTAAATCTATTTTTGAAAATGCTTAACTAAAAAAGGTGGCACTTGTGAGGCCCAAAGACCAAATTTAGAGACTGAATTGTAAATAGTTTTCAACATAAAAGTTGTAGGCCTTGGAATTATAAAAATAAAAGAAAAGAAATCATTTCATTTGGAATTAATGTGAGAAAGTTATGGTCAAATTACTAGAACTGCTCCCTAATAAGATACATATATACTCATTTAGAAATAAGTCTTGATAATTAATTAATGTATTTTAGTACATCGATGAAAAATGGCCATGTGAATGCATATATACCTATATGAGATATTGGGTGATGTTATATGTGCAGGATCTCCTAGTGTATGAATGACTAGCTGGGCTCGAAAGATGGTAGGAGAATTCTCATTAAGCTAAGTAAGTTGTGCATGTTTGCCTATGTGATTGGGTGAGGATAGTGATTATCCTCTGAATGATTTGATAATGTGCTCATATGTGAATATATGGATTGATGATTGTATATGTGACTTAGATGAGATTGTAAATATCCCATTTCTTATAGCATGCAATGTGAATATGTGTGAAAATTGGGATTAATATGGATCCCAAGATACTATGATGTATGCATTTCTTTGATTATTATGTAATACAACATTGTAATATTTTATATTAATGTATAACTTAGTCAGATAGAAGATATCTCCTACTTATAATTGTTATTGTTATTCTAGTGTATGGATGTCTGAATGAAGGGATCATAGTTATCCCATGAATGTAAATTATAGTATATTCATACGTGTTATGTATATGTATGATTTGGGATAGATGATCATCTTAGAGTGTGTAATTTTCTTTAGAATGTGAAATTGATGCTATATTTTTTATGCTATGGCATTTTGAGATATTAAATTGAGTTTGAAAATATATTATTTGATTTGGTCTTTGTTTACTTTGATGGATTGGATTTGTTGAATTGGTTTGATTATTGAATGTTACATAGTCTACTTACAGAGATTGTTTAGACTCACCCTTATTTTATATTTTTAGATGATAGGCCAAGCTAGGAGAAGTCAATATTAGTAAGCAAAAGATAGAAGATAGGTTATGTGATTTTCCATGACATGTTGTATATTATTTTAGGGCATGTATTAATCTTGATGTTGTATATATATTGCATTGGAAGGTAATGGTGGAGTGTTGTATCACTTAAATGGGATTGAAATCCCTATAATGTATAAGTGTATTGTAAATTGATGAGATTCATATATAATGTATATTTTATATGTGTGGGCATGTCATTATGTAATCGTATATGTGGATGGGTGTAGTATAATGAGAAGATATATTCATTGTCATCATGATGCAACCATGGTCCTAGGGAAGCCTGTAGAGTTGTAAAGATATCGTGTGGATGAATGGAGGAATATTGGAGTATGTAATTTCTTACTTTTATAAATTATAATAAAGAAAATGTATCCTAATATATGATAAATGTTTGTACCTAGATGGAAAACCCTATTTTCAAGAGAGATTCTATCCGATTTTTTATAAAAATTAGATAAATTAGAAAATGGTATTAGAGCAACCCCACCTTGGAAGTGAAAAAATAATGGTATGATCATGTGTATTTATAGTATAAAATGGAGTCATAGTCTCGAGAGAGCGGGGCATTACACATTGTAAGATAAATAATAAAACAATAAAGTACATGAAGGATAAAGCAAGTAAAAACACACACACACACAAACAACACGATTTTTATAGTGGCTCAGGAACCCCGTCCCTACATCTACTATTCTAAGAACACACTCATTGTACCTTGGGTTCCACTATATCCTATATAATGAAAATACAAAAGTGATCCTAGCACTATTCTAGATTCTAGCTTTAGATAGTGTTCCCAACACTCATCTAAATTCCATCTCTAAGGGGCATAAATATAGTGCTCTTAGCACTCTTCTAGTTTTCATGAGCTCACTAAGAATTTCACTGGTTCCCAAGATTACCAGCAAACTTGTTAATTTTCCAAAACTCACCAACAACTCATGCAATGTGGTTTTTTTAAGCTCACTACAAACTTACTAGTTTTCAATTTAACCAAAAACTAATACACATTTAAGCATAGGAGAAGATTAGATCTTTTATAGCTTTAATAATATAGAAAGATCTTCCCAAAATGTAAACTCAATGGCTATCAAGATATGCAGATTGAAGCTCATAAAAGATAAAAGATTTGCATAAGATTAAGCTCACTTGTAAAGTATTCCTTGACTACCTTTGTATCATTCTACCTTTTCCCCTTAAAAATGCTTCTTCAAAATTTTGACCATTAGAGAAGATGGGTTCCGTTGAATGTAAAAACAAGAGTAATAATGAATGAATAAAATTATTGAGATTTCTGTCGTTAGAGTCCATGCCTTTCTGATTTATCTTGAGCTACTATATCGTCATTCTTCTATAGAGAGGAAGATAAGTCATTACTGAAATGTCATTCTCAATTTGACTCAACATAGCTTGAAAACTCACAGGGTCGCTTATTGCGAGAAATAGTGATTGAAACAAGTCTGCCTAATTAAAGCATGAAATGCAAATGCCATTTAGATGTAACTCATATAAATCAATTTTCTTCTAACAAATCATGACCTCTCTCTATCTACAATTGTCTGTCATAAGTTACAGATGAATTCTCCCATTAGTTTGTCTGTCAGTCAACCCTTCATGAGTGAGATTTATCTTTTGTAAATAACAAACGATCTTTAGTGCCATAGACGAAGTTGAACTGTTTGATAGATAAACTCTAGTTTATCTAAATGAGTTTCTCCTGGAGATTTGTTAGTCAATCAATCCTTCAAAAATGTGCTTTATTTGTTGAAAATAAAAAATGAATTTTGGGTGGCACAGACAAAGTTGAACTTGTCGATAGACAAACTTTCCTTTGTCTGCATGAATAGAAGAAGTATAAGGTTTTTGTTTTGTTCCACATTTGTCTGTTTGGAGGTGTTAGACAAATTCTGCTTATCTTGCTTGAACAAATGAAGTATAATATTTATCTGATGTAAGTGATAAATGAACTCTATTTTACTTTGTCTTAGATGAATTACTCTATAATTCGTTTATAAGTTTGTTTGTAGTAAGTTGCAGACGAATGTGCCTGTGCATTGAAGTTCTTTTGTCCAAGCAGCCATTTTATCTATGCAACTTTATCTATCCTCACTTTGCAAATTCTACTCCATCTTCTACTTTGTTTATAGTAAGAGATAGAAGAATTTAATCCTACAAATGAAGTCAAGTTCCTCATTTGTTCCACATTCTTCAAGTAGCAGATGGATTTCATCTCTGTAACTTCTTGCTTTCTTCATTCTTAATTTATCTATCTTGGCTTAGCCAAAGTTGCACTCCTTTATCTATTCATCTCACCTTTTTCTCTTCAAATAAATTCATTCTTTTAACTTTATTGTTTAGACAAAGTTTTTTTCCCTTTATGTATGATTATTTGGGCAGTTGTTTATTGTTTCTTCATTTGTCTGAGTGTTTGATGGAGTTTCTTCTTCTTACTTTGTCTCAGTTTCTCTGGTCGATGTAAATAGTTCAAAATTTTTAAATAACTTTATGCTCTTTGACCTTGGCTTCGTCTTCAACAGCTTTTGTCATTTGCATTTGTCTGTGAAAGTTTTCTTTTTGGATTTTAATAGACAAAGCAAGCTCATTGTAGCTAATTTTTGAAGCCTTATCTTCTTATTTTTCTTCCGTAATCTTTAGCAATTTAATTTCTTTGGAATGTAGTAGATATTTGTGATAGTTTGTTGTAGACAATTGTGATCCTGCACCTAAAAGTTTTTTGCGTTTGCTACATTGGTAGCTTTCAGATACATTATTTAATTAAAATATATTTTATCCTTATGTGATTTTAACATATTTTAGAGCAAGGATAATATGGATTTCTATTTAAGTTCATAATATGAAAGCTTAATAGAGTATGGTGCTAATTATGATTCAACAAATTTATGCATTAAAGATAACTAATATTAAGCGCACTATAAAGTATAAGATGTATACTTACATAATTAAACATCTGTGATTCTATATTTATATCAATTAATCGTTTGTCAAATGACAAATATATATAACTGTTAAGGATTTAAGCATACATATTATTTTATTTTATTATAAGTTTTATTATCATCAAAATTATATATAATAATCTTGACAATTTGAGTTGAGAAGTGCAAGGAAGGGAGGAAAGAAGTTGTCAGAAATGGCTTAAAGGTTAGCTTGATGGAAGGAAGTGAATTCTTCCTTAGAAATATAAGTGAAATGGTGAGGTCGTGAGTGTAAAGGGAGGTTAGTCCTAGGAGGAATGGATGGAGGGAGTAATTCAAGGAGGTGTTGGGAATATTCATCTTGAAACATTTCTAGATGAGGGGACGGTTGAGGAGAGTAGTATTCGAAGAAAGAGGAGGATCAAGTAGAAGTTGAAATCAAGAAAGAGATTGGGGGTCAGAGAGCTGTGGAAAGGGCATCTCCTATGGAGAAAGAACAAGGTTGTGAGAAAGAAACATGTTAGAGTTGTGTTGATCTTTGATCTAGCTTTGAATTTAGAATCTGTCATTTTGATTGGTGCTAGATTTGGATAAGAAGATTAGCATTATCTTCTTTTTCCTTTGGAGGAGGTGTGGTAGGAGGAGTGGGGATAAAATTTTTTTGGATGTCTTGTGAATCCCAGGAGTCAAACCAATCCATATATTCTTCTAGACAGCATGAATATGAGGTTTAAAAAGGTAGATGATCCTAGGGTTTCTATAGGTGTATGGAATGATAGCATGACATGGATTTGGTTATGAAGTGGGTGAGTGAGGTTGGGTTTGAGGTTGTGAGTGGAGAGAGAAGGTGGTTTTAGAGATTTGGCTCTCTAAATAGATGGTGTCAGTGGGGGGATTTTAGGGTTGCTTGGTTTGTGAAGGAGAGTGAGTTTTGATATGAGAATTTGTGGGTAAGTGTGTCAATGAGAGATTAGTTGATCTAAGATGAGTTGGGGTTTTATGATGGTGGGTAGGGAAGGAGTGGGTTGGTTGAGGTTAGGCTCTTGTAGACTCAACTAGGGAGATCAGTGCATCCAACTTATGATACATTGATTCCTCAATTTTGTCTATCTTAAAATGGAGGGCTAATACACTATTTTGTAAGTTTTCTAACCTAGCATACATAGGTTCTAGTTGGCTTTAGAGAAGGGTTTGGAGTTATTGTAGGTTGAGAGAGGCTGATTGGGTTGAGGTGGGTTGTTTGGATTTGGAGGAAACATGGTGAGTTGAGGGTTGTGCTTGGGATGGTGATGCAGCTATATCTTCTTCTCTAATTGTAGATTCTAGTCATCTTCTTTCTTTCTCTTTCTTCTTCATCTTCTCTTTCTTCTTTTGGTCTTATCCTCTTTATTTGCTTAGCCTTTCTTAGCTTTTTAGAAATCCAACCTTATGCATTTTGCTTAAAGCCTATCTTCTTGATTATAAGCTAGCTTATAGAGTTAGATGGCTTGGGCATTTCTTCATCTTCTTTAGATAAATCAACTCTAGCTTCTCTTAGAAAATTTGAAAAAATCATCCCATATGTTAGTGGGAATCTCTTATCAGCTTTAGCCATGTATACTTGGTCTGAAATTATTTGGGCAAAGTCTATCTTCCTCTGATTCTTTAGCACCCATAAGATTTTGGCCTTTTTCTAAATTTTGATTAGAGTTACCCATCTTTGGATGAATGTTATTAATAATTAAGATATGGGCTAGTTTCAGATTTAAGTCTATGTGGCTGGTATGTACATGATACTCTTTCTCTCCTATCTCAAATCCTGCCAACTCTGAGAACAAGGATGCCCTAGACTTGGCACAATCACTTTCTTCCTTCTCTACTTCAGGCAAATTGAACACTTCTTTAATATTTTCCAAGGATAAATCTACTTCTACTCTGTCTATCCAAGATTTCTTAGTGCTAGCATCATAATTACATATTAATGCTCGCATTAGCCTAGTATAACAGAGTTTGGGTTGCTCAGGAACATCTCCCATCCTTAGTATTTCAACCACTGAGTTACTTCCAAATTCATACCTTCTACTCCAAATAGATTAAAGTCTAATACTCTTCTCCTAACTATTCTCTATTTCTAAAAATATTTCTAAAATTTATTGAAGGAGGACAACTTATTGTTGAAGATTACCTTACAAGTATCTTCGTGTTTTCCCAGTTTTTTGCTCAGAGTCCTCATTTCAGATGTTTCCCTTCTTATTTTGGTTGGAGTTTCTTCCTCTGAGATTTTCCTTCTTCTTCTTCTTCTTCTTCTTTTTCCTTCGGACTCTATTGATTTAGAGCTAACTAACTTGATAGCTCCCTTAGTTCTCGCCATTTACAGTAGTTTAGCTTAGGGCTTTAGGAAAGTAAGTATTTTTTGAAGAATGAAAGACTCTCTCTGTCGAAATAGAATGGAATAGTATCGATTTGAAAGAGTATAAGGTTATTTAAAATGAGCAGGGATATGAATCTCCTAGTCAAAATAGGGTTTTAGAGATTGCTTATGGGAGTTTCAAATGTTCTAAATGGGTTTCTATAAAACCTGAGGTGTTAAAAAGTGAGGAAAATTTTTTTATGACTAAGTTAGGATAACATGCACTAATTGTATTAAGTTGAAGTGATTTATGGAAAAACTTGAGTATACGACCATCTAATAGAATTATTTTGTTTCATTTAAGGAAATTAATTATATGTTTTAATGTCATAAATGTCATAACTATGTGGGAAAAGGTATGATTAGAAGTTAAAGGAAAAGTTATTTATGAGAAAAGTTGTGATGAGTGAAGCTATTGACATAGGGATAATCAATTGGGTATTATTTTTAGTATATGATGAGGTACAATTACGTATTTAAATGTGATATGATTTTATTAATATGTCATTATTAATGAGAGATTAAATACTTGAGAGAAATTAAAATTTAAAGTGGAGAAAATCCACAAATTAGGGGATAGTAGGTCGATGTCACGGCACTAGAAAAAGGGTGTCACGACATTATTTTAGAAGACGGGAGGATTGGACATCCAAAAAGTTGGATGCTACGGCATGAGAATTGGATGTCGCGACACTGGACTAGATGTTGCAATATCCAAATTTGATATCACGGCATCACTTCAGCAAGGAAAAAATTTCTGGCATCTAGTGAGTGGATGCCGTGACACTGGTTTTCGATGCCACAACATCGGTTCTGTGATGCATCGGAGTACCAAAAAATTTAACTTTTTAAAGGGGGGTTCCATTCCATTTTTCAAAACCCCATTCTGTTCTTCTTCCCCGTTCCCCAAACTCTCGCGTCTAAGCCCGTTTAAGATGATTTTAACAAAGATTTAGCTAGGAGATGATATGATTAGATAGCATGGATACATCTAAACCAAAAACCCATTTGTTTGGGCCATGGAGAAAGAAGAAACCTCTATTTTGCTGCAAGAGGTGCTAGGTTTAAGGAGATAGAAGCTAGATTCATATGCTAGAGAGAAAATCACACATTAATAGCAAGGTAAACTCGATTTTCTTATTTGAATTGATGATTTGGCATGATTAAGGTTTTGTGAATAAGAGCTAATTGACGGGGAGGGGGGTTGTTCTTGTTAAACTCATGAAGGTAATGATTTATTCATGCTTAATGGTCTTTTGGAATGTAATTGGTCATGATAATTGATGATTTTGCTAAGTTGGATTTCATTCTAATTATGAATAGTGAAAATTTGGGAAAATTGTATCTTATGCATTGAATAATCATTTATTTGGGTTTCATGTGTAATTAGATCATTCTTGAAGCTTTTAGAAGGTTAATGATGTTAACCAATGAGTATATGTTGCTAGTAATGAAATTTTCTTAATGTATCTATTGGGAAATTCTAAATTTCATGATGCCTTCAAGTTGTTGAACAAATGCTTTAATGGAAAATGGATCATATATAAGGATCTTATTGTGACCCCAAGACTTTAATGAAATGGGAGGAAGAATTAGTTTATTTTGAGATGTAAATAGGAATTGGGTAATGTTGAGAATGTAACTAAGTTATATATCATTGTAGATGGTGTAATCTATGCCCATCAAATGTTGATAAGATATTCTTATAAGAAATAAGATTTGTTATAGGATTCAATGCAATATTAAGCAATATTGAATAAGATACTTTTGTGAGAAACAGAGTATGCTTAATTGATTTCATTGTAATTGTAAATAAGCTATTTCATGAGTATTAGACTAGTAATTGATACATTAAATGGATGAATAATGACTGGTTAAGCCTAGATCAAGGATCAAAGTTTATTAACAATACAAATGAATGATATGGGTAAGTCGTAGTATATGGAAGTTGATAAATGAAATTGGATTTGGCTTGATTAGAGATATCTTAGTATAAGAAGTATATTTGAATTATATTGTGATGTATGTTATACTTGTAGAGCTTGTGGATAATGATTGGATAAGAAGCTATGAAATCTAAAGAATTGTGGAACTTGAAGAAGTATAATGTAAGTAGGCTTCTTCTTTCTGATTGACTGTAGTGTTGAATGGGGATATAGAACGTCCCATTGTGTTGTATTTGGGCATGTATATTTGGATTGGGGATAATAGATATCCCATATTTGCTTAAGATTAATGTTTATTTGGTTGTTACATGAATATTAGGGATAACGCATATCCCTTGGATTGACATACTTAGAGTTTTGCTTATGATATAGTTATGTGATTATTGAGGATAAAGCGTATCCTCTAATTTTGTTTAGAAATGGATCATGTATATTATACAATTGTGGATAAGATTATGGATACGCAATGCTAAGAATTATTGAGTGGAATAGAAAGAATCATGCATTATGTTTTAATATTGGAAATGATTATATATGTTTCGGATGTGAATGATGTTCTTGACTATTGATTCTTATTTTTTATAACACGTCTACTTACTAAGTTGCCTGAACTCACACCTTCTTATGTTATTTTTTTAGTTGACAGGTCAGACAAAGGATTTATGAGAAAGACTAAAGACATATAGTCTTATAATGGATTGGGTTTGTCAACCCTTTGTATATTTGTATAATGATAATTATGTAAGTGTATAAGTGTATTTTAATAATTTCAATTAATGTATAATAAAAATGTAATGGCATGTCATAATAGTAAAAAATGTGAATGATATGTAAATAGATTATATTATTGTCATCATGGGGTGATGCAGATTTTGGGTTGTGGATAATATGCACTAGTTTAGTGAGTTATGTTATTGTTTTAAGATTAGTAAATTCAAATGTTATTATTGATTATTATATTTTACATTGGAAATTGTGAGTATGGATATTAAAAATTTATTTGATTAGTGTATATCAGGTTTTGGATCTTGATAATTTAGGGCGGACTCTATCAAAATTTTGGTAGTGAATAGGAAAATTATTGAGAAGAAAAGAAATGGTAGCGTCTCACATAGGCCCCAATAGAGAATAATCTACAGGATGAGCCAAAACACAGTTTCGTCTACTTAGAGAGTGGTTTTGAGATTTTAGATCTTCTGAAGTTATAACTTTAGATATTCTGAAAATGCTTTAGCTAGTGCTGAAAGGCTTCATAGAGGTAAAGTTATGCTTCAAGTAGTCTAAAATGGAGTAAGCCCAATCTTCAGATGTTCTAAAGTGAAGTTTCAGAATTCTAAAGGTGTTTAAGTTTTTCAGAATTTGAGATTTTATGCAAGAAGTTACGAAACAACATTTGAAGCTCTTTCAGAGTTTCTAAAAGAACCTCTAAAACTAATTATTTTCTTAGAAAATGTAAGCAAAACATAGAATATGAAATTTGACATCATTTAAATAATAGAAAACATAAATAAAAATATTTTAAGATATGGCATTGACTTGCATTTAGATCTAAATTTGAAATTAAGAACATATAACTAAGAACATTATGTGATGATCATATGATAAATGGTTCATATACATGGATCTATTAATCCTAGCTCCTAATTTTGCAAAAGTCTATCTTCTGGGAGTAGCTTAGTAAAAATATCTGCTAACCGATCTTCAATTAGTATATATTCTAAGTAGATATTGTGATTTTGCATGTGATCTCTAATGAAGTGATGCCTAACTTCTATATATTTAGTTCTTGAATGCAGAATTGGATTTTTTATTAGTTTAATTGCACTAGTATTGTCACATCTAATGTGTCTGTCAACATATTTCAAACCATAGTCAACCAATTGTTGTTTCATCTAGAGAATCCATGCATAAAAACTACCTATAGTTACATATTAAGCTTAAGTAGTTGATAATGCAATAGATGTCTATCTCTTGGATAACCATGATATGATCATGCTTCCAAGGAGCTGATATGTCCCTATGGTACTCTTTCTATCTATTTTATAACTAGCAAAATGTGCATCTGAGTACCCTATTAATTCAAAGTTTGAACCTTTTAGATCCCATAGACCAAAGTTTTATGTATGTACAAGGTATCTGAAAATTCTTTTAATAGCTATAAGTGTGATTCATTAGGATTTGACTGAAATTTAGTACATGTACAAATACTAAATATGATATTAGGTCTGCTCGCAGTTAAGTACAATAGAGATCCTATCATACTTCTATAAAGTGTCTAACAAATGGACTTACCTTTCTTGTCTTTGTCCATATTGATAAACATATTCATTAGAGTTCCCAAAGGTTTTCTATCTTCTAACTTGAACTTCTTTAGGAATTCTTTGGTGTATTTAGCTTAGTGGATGAATATCCCTTTATTTGCTTGATTTGCAATCTTAGAAAGAAGTTTAATTCTTCTATCAAGCTCCGTTCAAATTCCCCCTGCATGATCTTGTTAACATAAATGTATAGTTTCGATGACAAACAAAACTTAATTAAAGATTATATACTAATAGTTGTTATCAGGATTTCAGCATGTAGAATCAAGTTATAGGTCTTAAAGAAAAATGAGCACATAAAATATATTCCATGATGACAAGACTTGAGCAAGTAAAGAAACAAAAGGAGAAGTGTCATAACTAATAAAGCATGAATGAAAAGGACTCGGCTATTTCAATTCGTCAGTCAAAGTGGAAGATTATATCTATTGGATGTAAGACGGTATGCATACAACAAACTTCGTCTATCATAAGCGAGCCACGGTTAAGCCAATGGTTGTTTGAAGAGAATAGACAAAGGTGGAATATGTGAAGATTTTTTAGCAAAATAAAAAACTTTGTCTACTGTCAACAAACAAATTGGAGAAGTAAGGATCGTATGGCAAAGCAATGATCATTTGATGCTAACAGACAAAGCGGAAGAAGCAAGGACCATCTGACAGAATAAAGAATTCATCAGTGATTGTCTGCTGTCAATAGACAAAGCGGAAAAATATTCCATCAGATGGGTGTGAAGAAAACCCATCTGCACTCCAACACTCCATTTGTTACTTATAATAGACAACTTAATAGACGAAGTGCTGAAGAAACAAAGATGTTCATGCTTCTATAGTTCAACATACAAACCACAAGGCAAAACACTTGAACGGATGATTCATTTGGCAGCTATGGAAAAAATGGTTTGTCTGCTACTTATGAAAGACAAAGATGAAGGAACTTTGTCTTATGAACAACTTGATAGATACTTCATCTATCATAAGTAAAAGATGAGCAACAGTCAGGATAAGTCATTAATCTTCACTCAGCATTAATAATGTTTTTTCCATATTGATAAAAAAGTCAGCCATTGCAGTTATACCTCGACCAAAGCTTATTAAGAAATTAGAAATCATCTTCTCCAAGGATGACACTGCACACATTCCAATATACGAGGATTAAGCAAAAGTCAGAGAATTCAAAATATGCCAATCAGAATGACTTATGTCATTAAGGGAGCCCGCCTACCTTCAATTATTAGAATTCAAAGCAGCTATAAATAGAGTATCACTGGAAGTAAGAAAAGGCAACGAAGCATTGAGAAAATTAGTCAAATCTTCTTGAGAGTATTTACTGATCTGAGCCAAATCTTCTGTAATTCTTCAAGAGTCAAAAGCTTTGCATTCAAACCTTCTTCAACTCTCTTTGAAGGCTCTCAACTACTTTTGGGAAGATCATTTACTTCTACGTTCAACTTTCAGAAACTTTTCCCTGTGCTTACTGAGAAATTTTTGTGCTTAAACTTCTAATATTCATCTCTTGTAAAATTTCTTGAGCTAGTGGTTGTGACTAGACTCAAGAAGAGTTGTAACTGCCTGAGCGCAGACAAGAGATGTTTGTTTACACCCCCTAGAGCTAATATCTAGAAGAGTATTGGGAGCACTATGAATGCACCTCCCAAAGCTAAAATCTAGAAGAGTATTAAGAGCACTGTTTATGCTCCATAGAGTTGGAATCTAGAAGAGTGCTAAAAGTACTATTGTATTTCTACTATTTGGAATAGTGGAACCCAAGACACTGAGAGAATATTGTTCTTATAAGAGTGGAGTAGAGTTTTTACTCAAACCACTATAAAAATCATTGTGTTCACTTACTTACTTGCTTATTTGTTGATTGAGTGATTGATTGCTAGAGGGATAATTAATTCTAAGAAAAGAAATACTTCAAGAAGTCCTCAAGAAACCAAGCCAGAGGAATGTACATGAATGACGAAGAATCATCAGGG
>JAYJMB010037521.1:0-33604 GCA_036873735.1 Pouteria campechiana | reverse complement strand
TTGTATAAGTGCTATAAATTTATGTATTCATCATTGTAGCTATCTTAAGTTGGGAATTGAGACCAGACTTAAGAAGAGCTGGGACTATTTGAGCACAGATTAGAGCTAACTTCTTATGCCCCCCTAGAGCTGAAGTCTAGAATAGTGCTGGGGGTACTATGTTTATGCCCTCTAGAGTTGGAATCCAGAAGAGTGTTGGGATCACTGTAGTTACGCTCCCTAGAGGTAGAATATAGAGGAGTGCAAGGTGCATTGATTGTATTTCTGCTATTGGAGATAGTGGAACCCAAGATACTAAAAGAAGAGTGTTTTTGGAAGAGTGGAGTGGAGTAGATTGTTAACTCAAACCACTATAAAAATCTGTGTTTTAGTTATTTATGCGTTGATTATTTAATTAGATTAATTGCTAGATGGATGTTTAATTATAAAGGGGTTTAGTAAATTAATTTTTTAAAGTTCCCAATTCATCCCTTCCCTCTTGAGTATTTACTTAATCTTTGAGACCAATAGTTTTGGCCCCCTTGTCATCAACTCCACTCTTTAAGGTTTCCCCAACCTTGGGTTCCACTATCATCTGTAGAATCACACCTTGGTTTCTCAAGCTAACCAAGAACTCTACAATATTGATTTTCATGAGCTCACTAACAACTCATACAATGATGGTTTTCCTCCGATGTCACCACAAACTCTACAATCTGGTTTCTCAAGAGCTAATCAGCAACTCTAGAACAATATAAATGTCTAGAAAAGAATGCCCCTAACTAAGCCTAAGTGTACACACAGTTTAAACTCATCAATAAATGATAAAACATTAAACACACTATAGTGAATTCAAACTCCCTATAATGGTAATGATGTGGCCTTGAAACTCCTTGATCTTGGCAGCACCTTGGAATGAATACACTTTGGAACTTGAATGGGTTACTTGATGTTTGATTCTTATTTAGCACTTGGAACCCTCAAGCTTCTTTTTTTTCCTTCAAAAGATCTTCTATTTATACATTCTAGAGAGGTATTGGACAATTTGGAAGAAGACCATGTCTAAATATAGTTCTTACAACGTTTGGATTTTCGACCATTGGAGCGGCAGGTGCTACTACAGGTGGCTGGGACAATCAACTACACCCCAGGTGCTATTGTAGGCTGCCCTTGTACTAGTTGCGACCGTCCAATGAGAATGCATCTCCCTGAAGCTCTACAGGCTGCAACCTCGCATGGGATACCACAGGCAATCGCCATAATGACTGTGACCTTCAAAGCCTCTGAAATGTCCTCTGAGGTTTGAAATGTTTCTTTTCTTCCTCTAAACGTTCCTCTAAATTATAGAATCTTAGCAAAACCATCATTCGCATATTTCAAACCATAAAAAGTTTTGTTAATAATTAAAACCAAACTCTTAGACTTAGTAGATGTAAGAATTTTACTAATTGAGATAAATTGTTATTGCTTGAAAAAAATTAGCAATTGTAAAAGATAATTTAGTTATCAACATAGGAATAAACATTGATTGATTAAATTGGGTGAAATTGATTAGGATTAATCTGATCAAATCAGAAACCCTTGATTTCTTAATTAATTAGTTCTCTACTTGTCTAGATCCACATTCTTGTCAATTTCCATTAGGTTTAGATTTCCTTTCTCTCTTATTTTCATCATTCAATTATTCAAATAGAATTTAGGGTTAGAGTAATTCAATACTTTGTATTCATAATCCTCATGGAAATGATCTCTACTCTCATTTTATTACTTGTTGACAACACGTGCACTTGCGTTAGGAAAATCCACAATAGGTTTTTAGTGTCATTGTCAGGGACTATGTTTTTCTGCCGGTATTGAAACAAATAGGCTAATTTTTTTTTAAATTTTATTCTTTTAGTTTTGTTATTAATTGCAATTTTCATGCTTTTTTCATAGGGTTTTCCATAGGTGTATGCAAAGATCTAGGAGCAACAATTCAATCCCTTTTGATTTTGAGATAAAATGCATGCTTTAAAGGATTAAAAGGGAGAGAGGAGAAGTTGTCAGTCAGTTCCAAAATCCAATGGTTAATCCAGGAGAAGTGAACAAGAATCCTCCACCAATGTCTTTGAGGGATTATGCCTTACCGAGGAGAACAAGGAATTCAATCTGTGTTCAGAAAGCCAACCATTGGTGCAAACAATTTTGAGTTGAAGTTAGTGACTTTGTAAATAATTCAAGGAATTCAATTCACTAGACTACCTAATGAAGATCCTAATGCCCACATTGCAAATTTTTTGAAATCATGTGATATTATCAAGTATAATGGAGTCTCCGATGATGCTATTCACCTTTGATTATTCCCTTTTTCTTTGAGGGATAGAGCAAAGAATTGATTGCATTCTATACCTGCAAATTCTATAGGAGTTGGGATGATTTAGTTTGAAATTTCTTGCTAAATTTTTCCATCCACCAAAGATGCATATTTAGATCAATAATTTCATTCAACAAGAAGGTGAAACTCTATATTTTGCCTCAGAAAGGTACAAGGAGTTGCTGGAAAAGTGACCACATCATGGGCTACCTACGTGGATGCCAATTCACAATTTTTATAATGGACTGGCTAGCACTACTAGAACTTTGATTGATGCATTTGCAAGTGGAGCATTCATGAAGAAAACAAAGGATTAAGCATATGAGTTGTTGGAGGACATGGCCACCAATAATTTCCAATGGCCAAGTGAGAGGGTGATGGCAAAGAAAATAGCAGGAGTCTATGAAGTTAATGCTATTTCTACTTTGACCACTCAAGTTACATATCTCACAAAGCAAATTTAGAATAGTCACTTGGTGATAAATGCTATTTAGACTAATTAATTTTTTTATGATTTTTGTCAAGGCAATCATCTTAATGAAGAATGTCAAATGGGAAATTCATTTTTCCAACTTCAATCGACACAAGCACAATTTGTTGAAAATTTTAACATGTAGCAGAACAACCCATACTCCAAGACATATAATCTAGGATGGTGCAATCATCTTAACTTCTCATGGGGAAATAATCAGAATATGATGCAACCTCAACAAGGGTTTCAACATCAAGAAAAGAAAATAGATTTCAAAGCTGCCCTAACTCAGTTGGCCAATAATACAAGTTCATTCATGATTGAGATAAACAAATTCATGACTAAGATGAGAACCAATTTTCAGAACCAATATGCTCAAATTCAAAATTTAAAAGCCTAACAGTGGTTGCCAACAAGGTAATCTACCTAGCAATATTGATGTCAATCCAAGAGAATAATGCAAGGCGATGACCTTGAGAAATGGGAAGAACTAGCAACTCCATCAAATGGTGAAAAAGTTAAGCCAAAAGATCAAGAGCTAGTGGAGATTCTTTCTGAAGCTCATCAAATACCTCCTAAACAACCCACCCTGAGCATTCCTTTTCCTCAATACCTCCAGAAGGGTAAACTTAATAAGCAATTTACCAAAATTTTGGAGGTCTTCAAAAAGCTTCACATCAACATTCCATTCACCAATGCACTTTAACAGATGCCAAGTTATTTGAAGTTCATAAAGACATTCTTTCAAATAAGAGGAAGTTGGAAGAGTATGAGACTATTGTTCTTACTGAAGTATGTAGTGCCATTATCCAAAGGAAGTTGCCTCTAAAGCTTAAAGATCTGGAAATCTTCACTATTCCATGTGTTATTCGAAATTTAATATTCGAGAAGGCATTATGTGATCTTGGTGCTAGCATTAATCTTATGCCTTTATCTATTTATTAGAAGCTTGGGTTAGGTGAAGCAAGACCCACCCCTATCTCTTTGTGGTTGGTTGATAGATCCATTAAGCAACCAAGGGGTGTAATTGAAGATGTACTTGTAAAAATTGACAAATTCATATTTCCTATAGATTTTGTGGTGCTAGATATGGAGGAAGACAAAGATGTCCTTATCATATTCGGGAGACCCTTTGTGGGAATAGATTGTGAGTAGATGTAAATGCACAATGAAATGCTTTCATGGAAAAATTATGTATAAATTGAATTGTTATGTATGTAGGACCCATGGGGCAAGGATGTTGAACTTAAACAATTGAATTGAAGGCTAAGATTAAAGGCTTATGAAATTGTTCTACTTTAAGGTAAGTAGGTGTGATTATTTTCAATGTGTGAATGTTTGAAATGGATGGGGATAGTGTCTATCCCATATGTTTGCAAATGAGAATGGGTGAAATGATTGTTAGGATAGTGGATATTCCGTGAATTGTTGTTTATTATGTATTTATGTATATGTGTTAAATATTGAGATGTATTCTCATGATTTATCTGTATGGACTAGGATGGATTCCATGTTTATGCATGTAAACATGTATGAGTGAATGGAGATAATGGCTATCCCATGATTGTTGTGTTTGTAAAGTATTCATATAAGTGTAGAATGTTTAGGATGGTGAATATTCTAGGAATTATTATATGATATTGTGAATGCATATGTGAATTGGGAGTAGTGAAGATTCCAAGATGTATGAATTGGATGCGTTATGATGTGATGTAATTATGTATTAAATTGCTATGTAGTGCAGTATTTCTTGGATTATATAGTATTCTTGTAATATCTGGATTGTGACTTGATATGTTAAACTATGAGTTGCACTTGATGTATTTATGCCTAGATAGCATAAAAATAAAAAATTAAGATCATATTCATGCTAAAGATACTTTTGGGATGCCTAATGGATCCCTCTTGTTGTTTATGCTTTGTTATACACCTACTTACTAAGTTTGCCTGGACTCACCTTTTTATTTTGAATTTTTAGTTGGTAGGTGAAGACTGATGCTTGAGAGATAGATTCGAAGATAATAGTTGTATTAATATGATGTATTGAAAAGGAAATTTTTCATTGTATGTATATCTTTCAAGTAATGTATAATAGATGTATTGTCATGTCATAGTAATAAATGTATATAATGTTGTGAATGGATGTAATAACAAACTAGATATGCTCGTTGCCATCATGATGTAGCTATGGTTTTGGGTAGTTGTGGGTGTATGGGTGAGTTTTAATAATTTCACTTGTATTGTATAGATAAATAGAATTGTATTATTATGCAATGCATGATTATACAGGAGAAATGCCTTATATTTCAGAGGAGGCTTTGCTGGATTTTTGGTAAGATTCTTCTCTGAAATATAAGATAGTAGCATCTCGCACTAGCCTAGGGATGGCATGGTTAAAATGACTAGGGTGGGAGTACGAGGCATTATAGGAATGTCCTTGCTTGTGACAAGATCTTTCTACTTTGCTGGAATGTCCACTTCTTCACTACTTATCAAAATGATTATACTTACATTTTCTCTTGGTTTCACCACCGTTTGAGAGGGTAATTTTCGCAAACCTTATGCCTCTAGCCAACTGATTGTAGTTGCTATCTAACTTATCTAGTTGTCCAATCTTTGAATGATGGCCCTTGTCTCTTGTTGAAATTATTTCGTTTCCTATTGGAATTGCAAAGTATTAGTGGTAAGAGGCTTACCAATATCTTCTAAACACATACAAGAGTTAGAATTTTCTCCTTGTTGTTGTCTAAGAGGGTATAGCTGCTGATATTGCCGGAAACTTGGGTGGTTTTGAATCACAGGTTGATTTACTTGTGGGTTCCCATGGCTAAAATTGGGGTGATCCCTACATCCTAAGTTTATATGTGTTCAAATCAGGATCATATCTCCTCTATGGTTGTCCAGAAAAACCACCTATCGCATTCACTTGCTCAATGGGCTCCTCTTGAAGAGTTGAACACATATCAATTGGATGCCCTACTACCAAATAGATTACACAAGCTTTTGCCATTTGCATATAACCTACAACTATTTGATGAATAAGAGAAGTTAGACCTCCAATTTGTTGTTCAAGGGATGAAATACTTACCTCATTAATAGGTTTGGATAAAGAGTCAAGCCTAGTGCTAAATTACTATGAGTTAGTTGTTATGTTTACAATCAAGTTCCTTGCAGCTTTAGGAGTTTTATCCACTAAAGCTCCTCCACTAGCGGCATCAATCATACTCCTATATGTGGGTAGAAGGCCCTCATAGAAATATTAGATGAGTAATTGCTCACTTTACTGTTGAATGGTTGACCATCTGATATGTCATCTTGACCATCTAATGTGGACCATTGATTTGTTGACCAAGTTATTGTGATGTAGTAAGCTTGATTTAATAAGCAAGCTTGTTGATAGTAGTATTTTTGTTGATAGATTAAGTCTGGCAACATTGTAAACTTAGATGGTAGAGACTTTAGTTTATGAGTTGGAGATTTCGTATTTGAATCTCTTATGTGGCAAAAGTAAGTGGATATATTATTTTTGATAATGCATTTTGTAAGGTCCACATGAGAGGATAAGGATTAGCGAGTTTGATTTCCCTTCCTTCTTATCTGATTGGTTGCATGCAATTGAAAAAGGAAACAAATTCCTTTTTTATTGTGCCTTTTCATCTTTGTAGGTAGATAGAGATGAACATTGAGGTTGTTTTCTATGGATGGTTTTTATTATAGCAAGTTGTAAGTGGGGAAGATGCTTGTTTAGATTATTTATAATATGAATTATACGGATTGAAGTTATAATGAGTTTTATGTTAAAGGTATGAATTTTATTACTTTCTTCTTATTTGATTTCATGCCTAAGGAAAAGAGGGAGACATCATGTCAAATTTGTATGTTAATTTATGCATATACAAAAGAGTTTAGTGTGAAGGAATGATTTTGTTGATAGAATTAATGTTATGTGATGTTACTTTATATTTATATAAGAGAGAAAATTTGTAGTCGACAAGCCATTGAAATTTTCTCTTCTCTCATCACTATTCATAGCATTATTAATTTATCATTTGTGAAACTATTGATGCATTGCTTATGTCATTGTTGGTATAGTATTCATGGTACAATTAGTAGCATATTGCATCATTGTTACGTTATTATTGACACACTATTTGTGGCAGTGTTTATGCAGTATTGTTCAATTAAATCATTGATTTTGATGCTGTATGATTTGGATCCCTAGATTTCTACTTTTGATATGTCAATAATCAATTTTTATGTTTTTAAACCTTCTAAACTTAATGAATTGGTTAGATTAGCCAAGAAGTAACTAGTCATAAAGTTTAGCTAGATAATAATCAATAGTTGGGATTTTTGTCCTAAATTGATGCAATGGATCTAATAGACTAACTAGAAGATAATATGAGAGGTAGATCTAATAGATGCTTATCTTAATTAAGTCATTTGATGAGATTAATGTTGGTTCCCATAGGATAGCTATACCCAAAAGGAAGGGGTGAATCAGGTTTATAAAAATTTCTTGCTTATCCCCTGTTTAAGTAATATCCCCTTTTCCGTGCTTGTATGCAATGCAATGCAAGCTAACTATAACTAGTGAAGCATTAAAGTGCTAGATAGAGTAAACATGTACATACACAAATAACATGATTTTTATAATAGTTTGAGAACCTCATCCCTACATCCACTCTTTGAAGAGCACACTCTCCTTGTACCTTGGGTTCCACTATATCCCATATAATGGAAATATAATAGTGCTTCTAGCACTCTTTTAGATTCTACCTCTAGGGGGCATAAATAAGTATTCCCAAAACTCTTTTGGATTCCAGCTCTAGGGGGCATGAACTAGTGTTTCCAACACTCTTCTGGATTCTAGCTGTAATGTCCCACCTATCAGGCGTTATTGAAAGGCAATGTCATAAGGAACTTTGGATGGAGTCTCCCTTATACTGGTTGTCTCAAACCTGTATATACCATCATCCTATATAATCATATATATCCACATTATTATAAACTAAACATTCTATAGCCACAGCTAACCAAAACTGACAGTCGCATTGTGATTGAGGTCATTAGATAAATTATATGCCTAGCCTATATCATGACATTCCAATCAAACTTAATTTATACATACATATATATATATATATATAGCACAAGCCCAAATTTATAAATTTATAAGTTTTTATATAAATGCCAAAATGCCAAAAAAAAATTTCATAATTATGATCTCCTAGTGGTTGTTAGTCAAAGCCTATTCCAGTCCTGAGCTCTAACCCCACATTGGCTCCGTCTTCAGGCCTATCAACTAAAAATCAAAATTTAAATACGGTGATCCGAGTAACTTAGTAAGTAGGTATAAGCTTAAACAATAATTAAATAATAATTTATGAACATCATAACAATTCATATGCATGCTTACATTTCTACAATATACAATGTCTAATAATAATGAAACAATGATCTTACCACTCTATTACTCTTTCCAACCATCTTAGGTTAGTAACATATACTAGGCCATCTAGGCCTCCATGCCATTTTGGCATGTTCATATTAGGCCATATTCTGGCACATCACATAGGTCCTCATGCCATTCTGGCACATCACATAGGTCCTCATGCCATTCTGGCATATCATATTTGGCCAAACAGGCCATTCCACCAGTCAGGTAAACCATATCTGGCCATTTGAGCCATTTCGCCTTTTTGGCACAACATATCTAGCCATTCGGGCCATCCCGCCTTTTAGGCGCATCATATATAGCCATTTGGGCCATGTAGCCTTTCAGGTGCTCATATCTATAAACATGTCATTACAGAATAATATGTTTTCCAAGAAATAAAATTTGTTTCATACTACTCTAGCATTTTCTTACTTCATTTATTGTACTAAAACTACTCTAAATATTCTAATATAAACCTCATTAAAAGTTTAAACAAATCTATCAATAAAATATATAAAAAATTATTTTCCACATTTTACTATTATGGCATTGCGGCGCCAAAATCAAGCATCGCGGTGCCCATATTTTACATGCCGGCGCTAGATTGGGCACGGTGTCACCCAATCCGTTCCCGATTGCCTATGCCATTTTCCATCTTGGTGCCGTGGCACCCAGTTCATTGTCCCCATGTTGCTTTGTTTCCTCCCCTTAATTGCTTTAACCTGTTTATTCCTCCATTCTTCATTCCATCAGTTGGCATGTTATACCATTCCCTTTTTACTTAATTTCATGTCATATTCACCAACCATTACATAATAATCATTATGTCTTCATGGTATTCATATGCTTTCAATCAATTTAACATTCCTATTTCATCATTTCAAGTCTAAGTATGTTACACCATAACTACCTTGCTAATACACTCATGTAATTGCATGTAACCATATCTTACAAATTGCATAAGCTTCTCTATTTCTTATTCTCAATTATGAGTCTACAAATATACTTTTCAAACAAGACCCATTTTTAATACTATAAAGCTTAACAGAATTCACATTCAATGCCTAGAATGCATATTCATCAACTTCCAACATAGATGGGTAAAGAAAACAACCATTAAATGAACCTGCTTGTATATGAAGAATCCCAATTTCGTAAGCCTCAAACTCCATAAGTCCAAGTTTGACACCTCGATCTATCACTCCTATACATATCATATGTGTTCCATTAGTATTTTCGTACCCATATAGCCTACAAATCATCTATGGCTTAACCTTTAGCTTAATTACATAATTTAACCCTTTTAGGGTTTAACCAATTATCTAGGTTAACACTTGATTAGAGAGCAATTAAAGATCCAATAGCAAGGATCATTCATTTTATATCATTCTTGGTGTCATTTCTTCAAATAGTTGATATGCACTTTTCTAATTTCACCTTTCTAGTTACAAACAATTTGGGGTTTCTTCTCTAGTTACACAATAATCATGTAATAAACTAAATTATACCCTAATTATCACCCACAACACTTAATTTGGAGTTAAATTTGCATTTTCCCCAATTTCCAACCCAACAAAGCCCTAATTCTTCCTAACGTCTCCCATAAAACATAATTCTAATAAATTACTTAGCAGAAATACTAATTCTGCAAGAAAATCACTTACCTATTAATTTGTTTTGATCCATTTCCACAAAAACTTAATGGAGGATGATTTCCCCAAATTCCCCTCCGATTCCTATGCCACAACTTGCCAGATTTGGCATTTCTACTACATCGGGTACCACGTTGTACCTTATCTTTACTTTCTCCAAACTAAATTAGTGAAATCTAAAAAAATATGGAAGTTCTCAAGCTTAGGGATGTGAGGGAGAGAGATGGAATTGTAAATGGGGTTTTGGGATGGCTGATGGAGCATTGTAAATGGCTCCATCCCCCATGCTCCAGTGGTGTACGACAAGCTCTGCACATATGCCCCATTTTCCACCACTTTTGCAGCTTTTTTAGCATTATTCCTATTGAATAAACCATAAGACACATATTATTAGTCATGTTTTTCATGCATTTATCACTTAATTTAGCTAATTTATCCTTATTTTCAATGAATATACATGCATCATTCATTTTCAACTAAAGAAATAAATTTTCTCGTACCTCAGAATTTCAGGGTGTTACATTCCACCCCTCTATATAAAGTTTTGACCTCAAAACTTAGGTGAATAGATATGGATATTTATCTTGTATCATATCTTCAAGTTCCCAAGTTATTGCTTCTCCCTATATTGGCTCCATTGTACTTTCAAAAGGTGGATTACTTTATTTTATAATTATTTTTCTTTATTGTCCAACATACAAATCGACTGTTCATTATATTGCAGGTTTTTACTCACTTGAATTTCTTTTGGTGGTAATACATGAGAAGGATCTAGCTCATATTTTCTCAAAGATGATATGTGAAATACATCATGAATTGTACTCAATGAGGGTGGTAATGCAATTCGATAGGCTACCTTGCCTATTCATTCCAAAATTTCATAAGGGTCTACATATCTGGGACTTAATTTTCCTTTGGTGCCAAATCTAACTACACCCTTCATCGGTGACACCTTTAAGAAAATCTTATCTCTTACTTGAAATTCCAAGTCACGCCTTCTTATATCAGCATAACTTTTCTAGTGTGATTGTGCAATTTGAATCTTTTCCTTTACCTGAGCTACTATGTCCACAATATCTTCAACCATTTGTGGTCCCACCAAAGTTGTCTCACCCACATTCGTCTAATATAAGGGTGACCTACACTTGCATCCATATAATGCTTTGAAAGGAGCCATTCCAATGCTAGAATTATAACTATTATTATAAGCAAACTCAATTAAATACTAACTCCAAGCCTTGCCCCACTCAAGAATACATACCCTAAGCATGTCTTTTAACTATTAATTTACCCTTTTAGTATGTCCATTAGTTTTGTCAGGATTATTGTATGATTTTAATGATAACAAAACTTATCTTAAAGACTTGATTTATGTTAATGATGCTTCTAGTATAGAAAGCTTGAAATGTAGAAAGATATGCTTGAAATATGTGTGCTCTATTGGAATATCACTTATAAAAGCATATATATCTTAATATAAGTCTAGAAGGGAAAATATATTGATACATATTGTTTTCAACCTTATTTATCATGCCTTGGATCATATGTTAAAAGTGCCTTAAAGATATATCTTCTTGAATGAAAAAGAATGAATGCTTAAATGAGCTTATAGATACAAAATCATGATTTAAAGTACATATCAATGCTTTACAACTTATGCAAATTTCATATGGATAATTATATTATGATTGACAATGGAAAATATAGTGAAAAATACAAAATGTGATTTATCCATGTTCAATAACTTATGAAAATAGTGTGGGGATAAACATATTTTGATAAGTGTGCTTCATAAAATATATTCTTTACATGAAAAAGAAATCATGCTTAAATGATTTATCCATTCTCTAACTTATGAATATTATATGTGAATAAATGTATTTTGATTTATAATGAAAAATGTCAAGTTAACAATGTGGCAAAAGTGCAGAAATTTCCAAGTATAGGTGCACTGCTACAGTAATTTTGCTACAATACTTTTGCTATAATAAAATACTACAGTGCTGCTACAATTACAAACAAAGTGGATTGTTTAAGACGAAGTTTGAAGTAACAGATGAAGTGGAAAATGAAGCTCAAATTAGCAGACGAAGTAATTGACAAGTTGCTAAAGTAATCTGCTATAGTATAATAGACAAAGTTTTAGGCAATTAGCAGATGAAGTAATAGACAAAGTGTTATGATGATTTGCTATAGTGATCTGCTACAGTAACAATGCTATAGTAACTTGCTACATTAACATTCACTGTTTTCAAATATGTTAGAGATTTAATGCTCACAATGTATTCTAATGGGAGAAAACTTCAAATGTTCTTCTACATTAATGCTGCTCATCTACCTCTGTTCTCTATAATCAATGGAACCCATCTTCTCCAACGGTCAAATTTTTGAGAAGATCTATTTAAGGAGATATGCTGGGACATTTCAAAAAGTGAAGAAGTTGAAGAAAAAAAAGGGATTGAGCCTAACACCTTCCATAAATCTTTACATCACTAGGCCAAGAGCTTTAACCTTCAAATATCATTCAAGAGCTTCATATTTTTTATCCATTCAAGGCCTACCTCTTCAATATGTCTAAGGAATCTTATAGGCTACAAGGAGTTACTCAAGGATCAAGTTCTCCCAAAGGATCATCAAGGAGCTTGAATTTTCTAAATAACAAAGGCGAATCAACCAACAAGAAACCCATTCAAGTCTCTTAAGTGTTTTCACTCCAAGTGCCACAAAGATTAGAGAGCTTCAATGCCACACCAACATTACATTAATAGAGTTCAAAATCGTTATAATGTGCTTATTGTTTTATCATTTATATTTGTGTTTTAACTATGTACTTATTAACCTAGTTAGAGGCATATTCATGTACACAAAATACCTGCAAAGGTAAAGTTTCTAGTTAGCTCATGAAACAAGAGTTATACCCCCGAGAGCTGGAATCTAGAAGAGTGTCAGGGATACTAGTTTACACCCGTTGGAGCTGGAATCTAGAAGAGTATCGGGGACACTAGTTTATGCCCCTTAGAAATGGAATCCATAAGAGTGTTGGGGATACTAGTTTACACTCCTAGAGTTGAAATCCAGAAGAGTGTTAGGGACACTTATTTACGCCCCCTAGAGTTGGAATCTAGAAGAGTGTCAACGACACTATTATATTTCCATTATATGGGGTATATTAGAACCCAAGGCACAATGAGAATGTGCTCTTGTAAGAGTGGATGTAGAGACGGGGTTCCCAAACCACTATAAAAATTATGTTATTTGTGTGTGCTTGTTTATTTATGCGATTGCTTTACTTTTCTTGCACATTACTACTTTATCATTTATCTCATATTACATAGCACACAAGTACGAAAAGAGAGGAAGTAATCTTGTAGGAGACAAGCAAGAAATTTTTATAAACCCAATTCACCCCTCGCCTCTTGGGGATAAGCCATACTTGGGGAAACAACAAGTTTGAGGATGATAAGTATTGCTGAAATCAAGATGTGTTCCCATCACCTTATGCAATGCTTTCCAAATTTAGAAGTAAGCATAGATCCTTGATATGAAATAATGACTTTGGGTACACCATGTAGTCTCATAATTTCTTTTTGATAAATTATGCATACTTTTCAGCAGTAAAAGTAGTCTTAATAGGAATAAAATGGGTTACCTTTGTCAATCTATATACAATCACCCAAATACTATTAAATCCCATTTTTGTCTTTGGCAAGCCTATAATGAAATCCGTGGTAATATCTATCCATTTCCATTCAAGAATTTCAATAGGCTGTAATAAACCACTGGTTCCTTGGTGCTCTGCCTTTACCTTAGGACATATTAAACATTTGGCCACATATTTGACTATATCATTTTTCATCCCAGTCCACCAATACTGAGATTTCAAGTCCTGATACATCTTGTTACTGCCAGAATGAATGGTATAAGGGGAATAATGCACCTCTTCTAGTACCTTAGGTATCACTGTAGTTCCTTTAGGAAGTACTAGTTGATTTCTACATCTCAAAATCCCATTTGCACTCAGTAGAAAATGTGGCAGTTCATTCTTCCGAGCTTTACTTCTTAATTTCTAAAATTCCTCATCTGTACTGATTTCTTGGACAGTCTCAATTTCATTTAGACAGGTTGGTTGAATGCTTAACTGACACATTTGGGATACTATTCCTTTCATTACTAAATGCAAATCTAAATGTCCCAGTTCTTCAAAGAACTCTGTCCTTTGAGTGAGCATGCATTGCATACTACACCACGATTTTCTACTCAGAGTGTCAACCACTACATTAGCTTTTCTTGGATGATAATGAATGTTTAAATCATAATCCTCCAGTAATTCCAACCACCATCTTTGCCTCACTTAATTCTTTCTAGGTAAAAATATACTTTAAACTTTTATGATTAGTATACACATCACACTTCTCTCCATAGAGATAATGTCTCTATATTTTCAAGGCAAAGACTACTGCAACTAATTCCAAATCATGAGCGGGATAGTTATGCTCATAAGGCCTCAACTTTCGAGATGCATAAGCAATCACATTTCCATTCTGCATCAGTACATAGCCCAATTCTTTCTTCAACGCACCACTATAGATCACAAATCCACCCCTTCCAGATGGTACCATAATAATCAGTGCTTCCACTAATTGTCTCTTCAACTCTTGGAATGCTTCTTTACACTAATTATTCCATTCAAACTAAATTCCTTTATGAGTCAACTGAGTTAAGGGCATAACAATTATGGAGAATCCTTCAACAAATCTCTTATAATATCCGGTTAAGCTGAGAAAGCTCTTGACTTCTGTTACTATAGTTAGCCTAGGCCAATTTACCATAGCTTTATCTTACGGGGGTCCACAGAGATACCATTGCCTGAGACCATGTGCCCCAAGAAAGCAACACTATTCATCCAAAAATCACATTTCTTCAATTTAGCATATAGTCTCTCTACTCTCAACCTTTGCAATCCCATTCTCAAATGCGCTTTATGCTCCTCTATACTTTTGGAATATATCAAAAAATCATCAATAAACACAATTACAAAGCAGTCTAAATAGGGTTTAAACACTCTATTTATTAAATTCATAAAAACTACAAGAGCATTGGTCAATCCAAATGGATTACTATAAATTCATAATGCCCATATCGAGTTCTAAAGGAAGTCTTATGTATATCTGCCGATTTAACTCTCATTTGGTGGTGCCTTGACTGCAAGGCAATTTTTGAGAAGATTGTCGCTCCCTATAATCGATCTAATAGATCATTGACACAGGGTAGGGGATACTTGTTTTTGATAGTTACCTTATTCAACTCTCAATAGTCAATGCACAACCATAGGCTTCTATCTTTCTTTTTCATGAATAGCATTGGTGCAGCGATAAGTGAATTATATTCACTTATATTGTATCTAAATTAGCTGATTTTTGATATGTTCTTGAGTTTTTCTAGGTGTATTTATGGTTTATATGTTTACATTTGATGGCAGGCTCATGAATGTACAAAAGAGGAAAAATGCACACAAAACATTAGTGAAGAGAAGGAGCAAAGTGAAAAAATTAGAATGGTAAATAAGTTGTTGTGAAAGGGGAGAAATTGAAGTCCAACAGCATAATGTCGCAACATTCTTTTTGGTGCCGTGACATTGAAGTTTTGAAGGCAGCAACTATGATGCCACAACATCCATACATGCTCAAGCTAAATCCCTCTTTCTAGCAGCTTTGATGCCGAAACATTACTTCTTGATGCCGCAACACCCATTTAGTTCAAGGAGAACTAGAAATTTCCAGCAATGTTGATGCCATGGCATCAATGTAGATCAAGGCAAAATCCCTCTTTCTAGCAAATTTGATGTCGAAGTATAATTTTTTGGTGCCACAACATCCTTCCAGACCAAAGAAAAGGTGATGTTCTAGCAACATTGATGCTACAACATCCATTTTGGTGTGGTGGCATTCATCCAAAATCAATGCAAAGTGCATTTTGATGCTGTAACATCCATTTTTGATGGCGCAGCACTGAAGCTGGAGACAAGATTCCAAATTTTCTGAGATTGCTTGGGAACAATGATGAATTTTCTAGAATTGCTTGGAAATGTTGCAAACCGACAAATCTTTAAGAAGAAGAATAAAAGAAAAGAGAGGTTGCCCTAGATAGATCTTAGAGAGTTTAGGAGACATTTTTGGGAGATTGGCTTTGGAAGAGGAAGAAGCTTCAAGCTGCAACCTAAGCCAAGCACCATCAGAAAGAGTTTACTATCACTTCAATCCTCATTTTTTTTGGCATTTTACATCTTATTCATCACTTGTAACTTGTATTAAAGTTGGAATCCGAATTTTGATAATGATGTTTGAATGTTTTATGGATTCTCATTTCATAATGAGTAGCTAAAATCCTCCTTCTAGAGTAGAGATGGGTCTTGTGCTGACATTATGGTGTGATTAATGAGTTATATGATTAAGAGTTCTTGATAGTTTATTTTGTGAAGCTATATTTTAAATGCTTTTAGTTTATTCTCCATTTATTGAAAGAACATATATTTGAGATCTAACACTCGGGAGAGGTAATCTTGAATACTATCTAGGCATCATAACATGAGACTCTAGATGACTTGGAAGGGCTTTTAGGTTCTATGAAATCATTCAAAAGAGCGATGGAGCATAATGCATTCTTTACATTTTGATTTTTATAGGGATGTCGAAATTAGATTATATAGAGTAGATACTTGGCTTAGCACTCGGTGTTGGTACCTAACTAGATGGTAGCTCAAGAGGGGGAGGGGTGAATTGAGCTTCTAAAAATTTTGGCCATAAATAAATACATGTGCTTAAAATGAAAAAGTGAATAACTAGCAACACATACACAGTATTTTTATTGTGGTTCAGCCCTTCCTGGGTTCCTACTCTACTTCTCTAAGTCAGTCTCCTTTATAAAACTCTGGTTCCACTATAACACTTGTTGGTTTTACAAGCTCACCAATAACTTACTGGTTTTCAAAGTTCACTAGAAACTCTTAAACATTGGTTTTCAAGCTTACCAACTAACTTGCTAGTTTTTCAAAGCTGACCATAAACTTTTACAAGCAGTTGGTTTCACAGAGCTTACCAACTAACTCTTGGTTTTTCAAAATGGAATGTACAATAATAATGCCTCTTATTTAGGCTAACATGTACGAAAGCTAAAGCTTAATTGAAAGAACAAAGTAAGCAATGAGATTGAATTCAAACTCCTTTTGAAGTTGATGTAGATCTGATGTTGAAGATTCTGAATGCTTTGGCAGTGACGTAGTAGTTGGAGTTGAATGATGGAAAGTTGTGAATGAGCTTCTCATAACCAACAAAATGATTTTTAGTATAATCTCTCAGTTTTATTTGATATCGTCTTAATCCTCTATATATAGGATTTAAACATTTTAGCCATTGCAACCTTTAACACCATTTTCAAATTGGTTAGGCAAGTTTGGTAACGATGTTTGTGTATTGTTGGGGTTCAAAAATTCTGAGTGCATCCTCAGAATTTCTTTGCTTTGATTTATACTTCAACAGAATTTCTGAGATGGTTCTATAAAACTTCTATAGTAAGTAAATTTTTAGTAGTATCCTCTTCAAAATTTCTATTTATTGTCTTATTCTTCAATGGCCATATTTGAGTCTTCTGAAGAACTTCTGAGTTACCTCTGATTTGCCTATGAAGTTTAAACTTTACTTTTGTATAGCTTCATTTAATCATGTTGACTTAAACATGTCTCTGATAATATTTTTGACTTGATTCTGCATGATTTCTGTATTGCTTGTATAATGACAGGTTTTGCATTACTTCTATGTAATGCTGTTTTACTTCTGCGTTACTTCTGTCAATTTAAGAATTCTTTTGACATGGTTCTGATCAATTGACTTGTCTTCTGGTTGCTTCTGTGTGATCAAAGTTTCTTCTATCTTAGTTTTGTGTAATCAAACTTTTCTGTATTGCTTTTCATATGATAATGCTTCTACTTTTCTTTTGTGTGGTATGACAATGCTTCTACATTGCTTTTGTGAAGTGTTATATTGCTTCTGAGTAGTGCTACGAAGATCTGCATTGCTTCTATGCAGCGTGATAGAATTCTATATTGTTTCTGTGAAACATGATATGCTTCTGTGTTACTTCTGGCTTGATTCTGAACAACGGATTCTTCTTCTAGGTTGTTTCTATTTTTCTTCTGATGTTTGGTATTACTGTATTCTAATTCTGAGTCAGTTCTGAGATGCTTCTGGCCTGGTTCTGAGTTATATCTGATTACTTTTGAGTAATTCTATGCAACTTCTAATTAACTTCTGATTTCTTCTTAGGTTCTAATCTTTTCATGCTAAGCCTCTAAGCAAGTTTTGAATTATTTCTTAGTGACTTTTGAACATCATTTGAGCATTCCTTTATTACTTTCCTAAATCTTTTTTGATATTAATACTGCAACACTTAGAAAATAATTTTTTAGTACATTTGTTTGTTCATCATCAAAACTAAGTTATTTAATCTCATTCATCATCGAAATCAAGCTTAGTAAATGGGTTGGACTTAAGATTCTCCCCCTTTTTAAGGATGACAAAACATTTGAGTGGCAAACCTTAAAAAATTTTAGAATATGCAATGTATGCAATGTGCTTCTTAGTGGGGCTCCCCCCATATGGGTAAGCTCCCCTTGAGTATGTACCCTGAGTGTTCTTAATTTTTTTCTCTTTTCTTATTTGATACCATCTCTTATCTTTCTCCCCTTTTTGTCATAATAAAAAAATGCAGTAAAAGGTAATAAGTAAGAGATTGTTTTATAATGATAAAAGTTTGTACATCAAAAATTTAGTACACAGTTATACAACAAAATACATTAAAACAGAAAGATACATCATTGCAATTTGAGATACAACAGAATAATCAAATGATAATGAAGTAAAAGAAATGACTATAGTTAGAAAATAACAATTAGAGATAAATAGGAAATGAATATGTAATTGCAGCATAATCAGCTAGATGACCTGGGTTTTTTGGTAAAGGTTTTAAGAAAAGAAGGCTTAGGTTGAGAGGTTATCGGTTTAGGTGATGGCTTGGGCCTTTTTGGTGGAGGAGGTGGAATGAAAAATGGATCTTTTGGAATACTAGAGGGGTTGTGGGTCATGAGTATAGGCTATGGGTCCACAATTAGAAACATAGATGAAATCAATATGCTCTCAAAATTGTGGATCTAGCAACTCAGGAAAGGACATAGGAGTCCCTTTTAAGAGGCCTTCTGTATTGACATTGATCCTTGCTGTGTACTCTTGATGGTACATGGCAATGCAAGAGAGAGGAGCCTTTTATGTTATTTTGGAAGTGGGATTTTTGGCTTCTCCTTGGGTTTAGAAGATGATGGCTGGGATGGAGGTTTTGGTTTTGTGATAGTAGGTGGTTTTTTGGAGGGTTTTGGTTTGGTAGAAAGGTGTGAAATAGGTTTCAGGTGAGGATGATTGAGAATATCTTGTCCTAAGTCTGTGTTGTCAGAAAGTTGAGGATATGGAGGAGGAAGATTATTAGCAATTAATTGAAGATTGACATTTGAGTAGAATGTGAACTCTTCCTCAGTAATGAAAATGTTATTGAAAGCTCCCCTGATGGAGATGGAAATGTATTACGGAGTTTCCTTGATGTTGGGAGTAAATCAAAAATTTCGTTAGAATGTTTTTGAAGGATTGAATCTTTATCAGGCATTTGAATTTTGTGGCCCTTGGGAGTCAATGGAGGATTAGGAAGAAGTTAAATCGTATACAGAATGTTAGGATCCTCAAGTTTTGAGAATGTCAGTTCCTAAGGGGATAGAATGATGCATTGAGAGAGAAATATCCTAATAACTTTAGAGTTGATTTTTGATTTACTCTCAAACTTAGAAAATATTATCCTGATTGGATTTGACATACAAATAAGAATGTCAGGATTATTATCAAATGATTTTGGAGGAGATTGTGGAGGAGTTTGTGGAGAAGTTGGAGGTCTTCTCCACTCTGGAGGAATTGAAGGTGTGTTCCATTCTGGAGGAATTTCTTCAATTCACTCAAGGATTACTTCTCCTGAGCGAATAAGATCAAGCCAAGTCTAGTCCAAATTAATGGGTGATCCTGGAGGAAGGAAATATGATCTAGGGAGAGGTACTATGATGGGATACTTCCCATGTCTAACAATAGCTCGACATGGATTGACTTCAGGGGTTTGAACAAATGGATGCTGTGATGGAGAAGCAATTTTAGCAGGTTCACTCTCAGGTTGAGAAACTTTTGGAATTGCAGGGGATGATAGATGAGGAGAATGTGTGGGGGAAGACATCGCTATGATAGGAGAATTGGTTTGAAATGGAGAGAAATGGGTTGGAGGTGGAGAGAAATGAGGATGATAAGTTTGACTTCTGAATGACCCTGCTAGTGATTATAGAGAGTCAAGTCTTTATTCAATCTTATTAGCTCTTAAGATCATGGATAACGTGCCATAGTTGAGTCTTTAATCAAATGTGTTCATCTGAAGAGCTAGAGTTGACAAAAGGTTTTCAATGTTCTCCAGTTTTTTTTCTAGATGGGAATGGGTTGAGTAGTGGGGATTGAAGTGGTTGGTTTGGATGGTTGATGAGTAGGTCTAATGAGAGATGAGGATCTAATGGGTGTGAAGGATGTAGTGGCTGCTGCTGCGGCTGTTTCATGTCCTTCTCTCAAAATACCTTTGGACTCCTCTATTTCTGTCCCTCTTTCATTTCTTTCTATGGCTTCTTCTCTTGTTTCTTCTTCCATAATATCTTGTCTGTCTCTTCCTTCTTCTGCAATTTCTATTCTTTTCACTTGTTCCTCTTTCCTTGGATTCTATGAGATCCATCATTGTGGTGTTAACTTGAAGCCAATTCTCTTCAAGTTGTCTTTACTTATAGCTTCTCTTACCAAGCAATCTTCTCCATCTTCCTTGGAGAGATCACTGTTTGTTATTCTTAGGAATTTGCTTATGATCATCCCATAAGTTAGGTAATACTTGGTAGATGTCTTCACTAAGTATAGTTGATCAGCTATTATTTGAGTCAGATCTATCCTTTACTTATACTTCATTGCCCACAAAATCTTGGCTTCTTTTTCAAAGATCTGATCAGTGCCTCTTATCTTGGGATACATGTTGTTAAAAATCAACATATGAGCTAGCTTGAGATTTAAATTCAGATGGCTAACATTTATATAAGTCACATTCTCTTTAATTTTCACTTTAGGCAAATCTGAGAATAGTCTTGTTCTGTCTGATGGCTAATCAATCTCTTGCTATTCTACATTAGGAATATTGAATGTACTTCTTATATTCTCTGGAGATAGATCAATCTCAGTCCTTCCAATCCATGACTTCTTGGTATTGTAATTGAAGTTGGCAGCCAGGACTTGAATCATTCTGGTATATGATTTGTCCTTATAACTCATAAAACTTTCCCATCCTTGGAAATTAATCCAGTTTATCACTTCTAAATTTAGGCCATTTTCTCCAAATGCCTCAAAATAAAATACTCTTCCCTTCACTATTTTCCTTCCTTCAAAATATTTACTAAACTTACTATTAGCAGAGGAGTTGCTATTGAAAATTACCTTAAGAATGTAGTCTTCCATTCTTCTCCTTTTTCTTGGTATTTCTTCTTTTGTCATCTCTCTTCTCCTTTCTTTAGAATCTAAAGATGACATTTCTGCGACCCTCTTCATCCTTGCCATTTGCAGTAATAGATAGAGATTTTAGCTTAGGGATTCAAATAGGAGAGTTCTCAGAGAATCTAGAGATGGAAAATCTTTAGGATGAATCCAAATGGGAGCAGGTTAATGGAGGAAAAATGTAGTCTATGAAAGGATTTTGAATCGCCTTTCTAAAGAAGAAGCTCAGAATTTCAAAGTGAGAGTGCAGAGGCTTTGGGTTTTGGGTTTTTGAAGGGAACAAAACTTCTGCTGTAGTGTAACAGAAGTTCTATGCAATATAGAATTTACACAAAGCTTCTGAGTTAATGACCTTAGAAGTTCTAAGAAGTTTACGCAAAGGTGATTTTGAGGTGCGAAAGTTCTATGCAGAATAAAAGTTCAATAGAACTTCTATGTTAATGATCTCAGAAGTTCTAAGTAGAGTATGGAGAAGTGGTTTTGGATATGTAGAAGTTCTAGAGCTATTAGAGCCGTAAGTCAGAAATTCTGAGGAATTGTTACAGAACTTCTATGTTATGTGAATGTGATTCTGAGATTTTGTCAGAACTTCTGTGTAATTTTTGATGAACTCTTAGTATTTTGATAGAATTTTTGAGTTTTTTTTGAAGTATTTTAAACGATGTTTGGAGATTTTGAAATACTTCTAACATACTTCTGAAGTAAATTATTTAACATTTATGAGAATTATTTTTTAAATAAAAATTAGGATTAAATATGAATTTCATGTACATGGATCAATTACACCACGTTCTCTTATAATTTTATAGAATCTATCTTCTGCAAGAGTTTTTGTGAAAATGTCTACTAATTGATTTTCAGTTGGTACATATTCTAAATAAATGTTATGGTTTTGCACATGGTCTCTAATGAAATGACATCTAACCTCTATGTATTTAGTCCTTTAATATAGTATTGGATTCTTCGTCAGATTTATTGTACTAGTATTGGCATATCTAATAGGAGAATGAACATATTTCATCCTATAATCATTCAATTGTTGTTTCATCCATAAAATTTGTGCACAACAACTATCTACAGCTACATATTCAGCTCTTGCAGTTGATAAAACTATAGATGTTTATTTCTTAAAGAACCATAATATGATCATGCTTCCAAGAAATTGACATGTTCCAAAGGTACTCTTTCTATCTACTTTATATCCTATAAAATCTGAATCAAAATACTAAACTAATTCAAAGTTTGAACCTTTTGGTTACCATAGTCTAAGATTTGGAGTATCTATAAGGTATCTAAAGATTCTTTTAACAACAATTAGATGTGATTTCTTAGGATCTGACTGAAATTGTGCACACATGTATACACTAAACATAATATCTACTATACTTGCAATTAAATATATAAGAGATCCTATCATGCTTCTATATAATTTCTGATAGATAGATTTACCATTTTCATCCTTATCTATTTTAATGGATGTGCTCATTGGTGTGACTAATGGCTTTCCTTCTTTCAAATCAAATTTCTTAAGTAGTTCCTTAGTATATTTTGTTTGATGGATAAAGATTCCTTCCTTTATCTATTTTACTTGAAGTCCCAGAAAGAAGTTCATCTTACTCATTAAACTCATTTCAAATTCTTTTTGCATTACTTTAGAAAAGTTTTGACATACTTTATCATTAGTTGCACCAAATATAATATCATCCACATAAATTTGAACAATTAGCATATTGCTCTTATCATGCTTGATAAAGAGTGTGGTGTCTACTTTACCTCTTGTAAATCCTTTTTCTATTAAGAATTTACTTAATCTCTCATACCATGCTCTAGGAGCTTGTTTTAATCCATAAAGAGCTTTCTTGAGTTTGAAGACATGGTTTGAATCATAAGGATCTTCAAACCTAGGAATTTGTTCTACGTAAACTTCTTCATTAATGAAATCATTTATAAATGCACTTTTAATGTCCATTTGATAAAGCTTGAAATTCATGAAATATGCAAATGCTAGTAACATTTTAATAGCTTCAATTTTGGCTATAGGAGTATATGATTCTTCAAAGTCTATTCCTTCTTCTTGACAATATCATTATGCTACTAATCTTGCTTTATTTCTTATTACTATACTAGATTTATCTAATTTGTTCCTAAAAATCCATTTAGTTCCTATAACGGATTGATGGTTGGGCCTTGGAACAAGTGTACATACATTATTATGTTTGAATTGATCCAATTCTTCTTGCATGACTATAATCTAGTTTTCATCTTCTAAAGCTTGATCTATGCAAGTTGGTTCTAATTGAGAAATAAAAGCAAAGTTACCATATACTTGATGATATGAATATCTAGTTCTTACTTTATCATAAATATCACCAATTACTTGGTTTTTAGGATGATCATGCATGAATCTCCAATCTTTTGGAAGGGAATTGTTACCTTCACTATTTACCTCATTGATGGATGGTTTATCATCTGGTTATTCTTCATCTTTGTGTGTTTTTGATTGTGAAAAATCTTTGTTTGCATCTTGTAATTTTATTTTGTCCATGGATGTTGTGAGTTCTCATGTCTCATCATCAAAAATACTTATCTTTCTAGAGGGTTAGTACTTTTATCAAATTTTACATGAATGGATTCCTCTACAGTGTTATTTTCAGATTGTAGACTCTAAATGCCTTTCTAACAATGGAATAACCAAAAAAAATACCTTCATCAGATTTGCTATCAAATTTTCCATGGTTTTCCTTTCCATTGTTAAGAATGAAACATTTGCAACTAAAAGTGTGAAAATGAGAGATATTTGGTTTTCTGCCATAATATAATTCGTATAGAGTTTTGTTAAGTATAGATCTAGGAAAGATTTTGTTAATAACGTAGCATGAAGTATTAATTGCTTTAACCTAAAAGTATTGAGGTAAGTCATATTCACTCAACATTATCCTTGCTATCTCTTGCAAAGATCTGTTTTTCTTTTCAGCTACTCCATTTTGCTGAGGTATTCTTGGTGCAAAGAAGGTGTGTAGAACTCCATTGCTTTCACAAAAACTAGTGAATTTCTGGTTTTTAAATTCTCCACCATGGTCACTTCTTATGGCTACTATATAAGAATCTTGTTCATTCTATACATATTTGGTAAATGTTTCAAAGAATGAAAAAGTCTCATTTTTAAAAGCAAGAAATATTATCTAGGTGAATCTAGAATAATCATCCACAATGACATATGCATAATGTTTTCATCTAAAACTTCTAGTTCTTGTTGGTCCAACAAGATCCATGTAATTGAAGTGATTTAGTTGTGTATACTTCTTTGTTTGATTTGAATGATTCTCTAACTTGCTTTCCTTTTAAGCAAGCATCACACAATCTTTGTTGTATAGTTTTCAATCATGGATTTGTTGGCATGTCCCGGTCTTCTATGCCACAATAAGGACTCTTCATTATTCACAACAAGACATTTGACTTAGATATCACTTAAATCCACTAAACACACATTTCTGCATCTCTTACCAAGTACTACAACTGAATTAGAATTATCTATTACAGAACATTGTGTGATTCAAATACAACCTTATAACCATTATCACAAAACTGACTAACGTTTAACAGATTGTGTTTTAATCTTTCTACTTAAAGTAGTAATAGAGGGAGGTTGGCTAATCTTATCAATCCCAACCACTCTACCTTTTCTGTTATCTCCAAAGATAATTGTTCCTCCATTTTTAACTTTTAATTTTGTTAATAGCTCCTTCTCTCCTATCATGTGTTTTGAGCAGCCACTATCAATATACCATTTGCTACTCCTTGTGGCTCTAAAGCACACTTACAATAATAAAATCAAGCTGTAAATTTTGGTACCCATTTAGGAATGGGTCCAGGTGAGTTAGTAGCTGAATATTTTGACACCCATTGCTTTTTAGATGCTACTAAGTTATTATCTATTGATATTGATGTATTTATAATGTTAGTAACAATTTTTGGTACCCAAATCTGATTTTATTTGGGGTTCTAATCTTCTTCCAAGGTTGCTAATTTTCTTTCTATAGTTTTCTCTAATTTTCTTCTTTGTATATAGTTTAAATAATGTAGAAGTTAATGTTTTTCTAAGAGCATGATTTTTTGCTTTTGTTTGCTCAATTTCTATGTTAATGTTAGTTTTGAGTTGTGTATTTTCTTATTTTAACTTAGAGCATTCATGGATTATCTTTTCTAATTCTCTATTTATTTCTCTATGTTTAGCTTTTAAAGTTTTAAATTTTGAATATAATTCATCTAAGAATTCCTCTAAATCAGAAGTTTTAGTTTTTGAATTTACCTCATATTCATGAATGGCTATGAAGCTTATTCCTGTATGATGCTCTTGCTGATTTTTCTCTTTGGAGTTGAGTGAACTGAATTGAGCTTTATTTTCTTCTTCTCTTTCACTCAAACTTCCTTGCATTATATTTTTCAGCATTTCCCATGCAGCCATCGCTTTCTTCTTCTTTTCAAATTTCCTATTGTTAGAAGTATTCTTTTTATCAAATAAGAGCTATACCTTTTCTTCTTGTCTCCTTGCCTTTTGTCAGGTTCTGGACAATCAAATCTCATGTGTCCAGATTTGTTGCAATTGTAACATATTGGAATCTCCTTCTTCTTTTCCTTGCTCTTGTTATTGCTTTTGAAGTTGTTCCCAAATTTCTTCTTTCTGATCATATTTCTAAATCTCTTGGTTATCATTGTCATTTCCTTATCATCTTCACTTGCTGAGGCTTCTTCTAAAGATTCATTATTTTTTGAATCAGCTTGTAGAGCAATCTCCTTTCCTTTGAACTCATCTAGAACCTTTTGTTTCATTAAGACTTCATGGGTTATAAGTGATCTCATGAGTTCTTCTACTTTCATTTTACTTAGATAATTTGCTTCTTGTATAGCATTTACTTTAGGCATCCAAAATCTAGGTAGAAATCTTAATATTTTCTTAACTAACTTGGGTTTTGCATATTTCTCTCCCAAGCTTTTTAGTCAATTATTGATTTTCTAAAACCTTCCAAACATTTTTGAGATGGTTTCTAATTCTTTCATGGAGAAGGCTTCATATTCCTGCACTAGAATATTTATCTTAGTTTCACCTTCAAGTGCTACCAAAAATTTATTCCAGATTTCCTTGGCTGAGTCACAGGCAGAAATCTTTTCAAATTCAGATGAAGATAGTGCACAATAGAGATAATTTTTTGCTTAGCATCACATTCTACTATTTGAATATCTTCCAGTGTATATTTATCTTCTTTTTTTGTAACATTCATTCCATTCTTAACTATAAGCCATAACTGGTATTTTGTGGTAGCAAAAAAATTTTACACCTTCATCTTCTAGTACCCACAATTTGTCTCATCAAAAAGTGGAGTCCTGGATGTAATCGCCCTTCAGAAGATATCTTGTTGAACATACTGGCCATTTGAATCTCTTTATAAGTTAATATACTGGGAATTGAAAATTAATTGGTGAAGCCAGCTCTGATACCACTTGTTGGTTCCTAACTAAATGGTAGCACAAGATGGGGTGGGGTGGGGGGGGGTGGTGAATTGAGCTTCTAAAAATTTTAGCCAATAAATGAATATATGTGCTTAAAATGAAAAAGTCAATAACTTGCAATACATACATAGTATTTTTATAGTGGTTCGGCCCTTTCTGGGTTCCTAATCTACTTCTCTAAGTCATTCTCCTTTACTGAACTCAGATTCTATTATAACACTTATTGGTTTTACAAGCTCACTAATAACTTACTAGTTTTCAAATTTCACTAGAAACTCTTACACATTGGTTTTCAAGCTTACCAACTAACTTATTGGTTTTTTAAAGCTAACCATAAACTTTTACAAATAGTTGGTTTCAAAGAGCTTACCAACTAACTCTTGATTTTTCAAAATGGAATGTACAATAATAATGCCTCTTATTTAGGCTAACATGTACGAAAGCTAAAGCTTAATTGAAAGAACAAAGTAAGCAATGAGATTGAATTCAAACTCCTTTTGAAGTTGATGTAGATCTGATGTTGAAGATTCTGAATGCTTTGGCAATGACGTAGTAGTTGGAGTTGAACGATGGAAAGTTGTGAATGAGCTTATCATAACCAACAAAATGATTTTCAGTGTAATCTCTCAGTTTTATTTGATGTCGTCTTAATCCTCTATATATTGGATTTAAAAATTTTAGCCATTGTAACCTTTAATACCATTTTTAAATTGGTTACGCAAGTTTGGTAATGACTTTTGTGTATAGTCAAGGTTCAAAAATTCTGAGTGTGCCCTCAAAACTTCTGTGCTTTGATTTATACTTCAAGAGAATTTCTAAAGTGGTTCTACAGAACTTCTGTGGTAAGTAAATTTTTGGCAGTATCCTCTTCAGAATTTCTATCCATTATCTTATTCTTTGATAGTCATCTTTGAGTCTTTTGAAGAATTTTTGAGTTGTCTCTGAGTTGCCTATGAACTTTAGACTTTACTTTTGTATAGCTTCATTTAATCATGTTGACTTAAACTTATCTCTAATAATACTTTTGAGTAGATTATGCATGATTTATGCACTGCTTGTATTGTGACAGGTTCTGCACTACTTCTGTGTAATGTTGTTTTACTTTTGCGTTACTTTTTTCAATTCAAGAATTCTTTTGACATGGTTTTGATCAATTGACTTGTCTTCTAGGTTGCTTTTACGTGACCGAAGTTTCTTCTATCTTAGTTCTGTGTGACCAAACATTTTTGTATTACTCTCTATGTGATAATGCACCTGCTTTTCTTCTTTGTGGCATGATAATGCTTTTGCATTGCTTTTGTGTAGTGTTGTATTGCTTTTGAATAGTGCCATAGAGTTATGTGTTGCTTTTGTACAACGCGATAGAATTCTGTATTGCTTCTGTGCAACATGATGATGCTTCTATGTTATTTTTGGCTTGATTTTGAACAACTAACTCTTCTTCTAGGTTGTTTCTATTTTTCTTCTGATGTTTGATATTTCTGTATTCTGATTCTGAGTTAGCACTAAGATGCTTCTGGGCTGGTTCTGAGTTACATCTGATTACGTTTGAGTAATTCTGCATAACTTCTGATTAACTTTAGATTTCTTTTTAGCTTCTAATCTTTTCATGCCAAGCCTCTAAGTAAGTTCTAAATTATTTTTGAGTGACTTTTGAATGTCATATTATTTGAGCATTCCTTTATTACTTTTCTAAATTTGTTTTGATATTAATACCACAACACTTAGAAAGTAATTTGTTAGTACCTTAATTCTTCACTCATTTGTTTATTCATCATCAAAACTAAGTTGTTTAATCTCATTCATCATCAAAATGAAGATTAGTAAAGGGGTTGTACTTAACACTCGTAGAGGGAGTTAAGTAAATTAGCATTCTTGATTTATAATCTTATAAAATGATCAATGTATTACGAGTTAAAAGCACAATGATAAATTACATGTGAAGTCAATCCTCTAGAGCTTCTTTATCTTGAAATCTTCCATTTAAAAGCCTGTTTATTAATACATTTTAGTTAAATTCATATCACTTGATTTTCCAAATAAAATTAGGATTATTCATTGCAATAGATAGTGATCAATTGGAATTTACAATCCTTGTGGAGATGATACTTTCTTACTACTATACTACAAATCTTGATGCCATGCACTTGTGGTACAATCGGAAGCGAATAAGTTTTTGGTGCTGTTGCTGGGGATTGACGTAGTTTAATTTATTGCTAATATTGCTATAAGATAGTTCTAATTTTAATTTGGATTTTTATTCTTTTGTCTATTATGAGTTTTTTTGTTAACTTATCTTCATTTGATTTGATTTCTTTTGTTTCCTTGACAGTGTACGCAAGATCCCAAAGAACTTGATTTGACTCCATTTGATCCAGAGATCGAATGACACTTAGAGAAATTAGAAGGGTAAAGAGAACCAAATCAAGTATAATGGTAGACCTTAATTAACCAAGAGCAATCAAAGACTACTTCAAGTTGATGGTCAATGATAACTACTCTAGCATAGCTTATCTAGCAATCAATGCAAATAATTTTGAGCTAAAATCAACTTTGATCAATATGGTGCAGTAAAATTAGTTCGGAGGTTCATCAAGTGAAGATCCAAATGTTCACTAGGCAATGTTCAAAGAATTCAGTGACACTATGAAAATGAATGGTATTCCAGATGAAGCCATTAAACTGAGATTATTCCCATTTTCATTGAGAGATAAAGCAAGAGGTTGGTTGTAGAGCTTACAACCAAGGAGCATCACCGAGTGGAATGAGATGGTGGAAAAGTTCTTAGCAAAATTCTTCCCACTTGTGAAGATTGCTCAAATTAGGAGTGAGATAGGGCAATTGAAACAAATCAACTTTGAGCCACTCTATGAATGCTGGGAGAGGTTCAAGGACTTGATCAGAAGGTGTCCTCAACATGATTTTCCTGACTGGCTTCAAATTCAATTGTTTTACCATAGATTGAATGGTCAGATTAGGATGATTATGGTAGCTACTTTGGGAGGTTCTCTCATGGGAAAGACTACAGATGAAGCTTATGCCTTGCTTGAAAATATGGCATCAAATACTTTTCTATGGCCAAATGAAAGGAACATGGTGAAAAAGGTAGTAGCTTGTTATGAGGTGGACCCAATCACAACTCTTGCTGCACAGATGTCTTTCTTAACACATTAGTTAGTAATAGCTAATTCTACACCTAAGGGAGTGTATATTACAAGGGAGTCATCTCACTCTTCTCTACCAATTGAAGTATACATGGTTGCAGATCCAACCAAAGAAGAAGTGTAGTTTGTCAACAATAAGGGTTACAATAATTTTTGGGGAAACAACATGCAGAACCCATATTACCCTGGAAATTGGAGGAACCAATATAATCTCTCTTATGGAAATGCAAGAAGCAACTTGAACCATCCTCCTGAATTTTAGCCTCAACATCAGTCACAGCAAGCTGAAAAGAAGTTGTGTTTGGAAGATTTTATGGGTACATTTGTAAGTGAGAGTCGAGTTAGATTTTCCAGAAATGAAGCAAGGCTTAATAACATAGAGACAACTATGGGAAACATCAATGCCTCTATCAAGTCTTTGGAGACTCAAATTAGACAGATAGTAAGTTCTTCTGGCAATGCAAATAGTGGTAATTTTCCAATTAACATGGAAAAGAACCTAAGGGAGCATTGCAATGTTATGACTTTGAGAAGTGAAAAAGATGTAGGATCCCCAAAGAAGGAAGAAGTGACACAGCCATAACCAGAAGCAATAAAGCAAGATGATGCACAAGGAGAGAATGAAGAGCAAATAAAGAAAGAGAAATCAGAAAAAGAAGATTAGTAGCCAGGGAGAATCACATTCTGTGATAATCTTCCAATATCAAAACCCTAACTTCGTTATCCTCAAAGATTTCAAAAGAAGAAAATTGATGAGTAGTTTAGCAAATTTCTTGAAATTCACATTAATATTCCTTTTACAGAGGCTTTGGAGCAGATGCCCAACTATGGCAAAATCATGAAAGAAGTAATGTTGAAAAAGAGGAAGCTTGAAGGGTTTGAGAAAGTGAAGCTAACTAAAGAATATAGTAGTATATTCCAAAGAAAGCTTCCACAAAAACTAAAGGATCCGGGGAGTTTTACTATCCCTTGTGCTATAGGAAATTCTTTTTTTCAAAAGGCATTATGTGAATTAGGTGCATCTATTGACTTAATGCCTTTGTCAATTTTCAAGAAACTTGGATTGGGAGAGGTGAAACCAACCACCATCACATTACAATTAGCAGATAGGTCTTTGACCTATCCTTTGGAATCATAGAAGATGTATTAGTGAAGGTGGAGAAATTCATCTTTCTAGTTGATTTTGTGGTGCTAGACATGGAGTACCCCTCATTCTTGGAAGACCATTCTTAGCAACTGGAAGAGCATTAATTGATGTTCAGCAAGGTGAGTTAACCTTGAGGATAAATGAAGAAGAGGTAAAGTTTAACATTTACTGTGCTATGAATTTCCTAGTTCAAAAGAATTCTTGTAATAGGATTGATGTGTTGAATGGTTGTGCAACTTCCATTTTTTCTGATGAGGTTATTCAATATCCAGTGGAAAATTGTATTGCAAATTCTGTTAGTCAAGATATGATAGGTATTAAAGAAGTCATGGAGCATGTCCTTGAGTTGGAAGCATTATCGGAAGAGAAAGTCAGCAATGGAGTGGAAGTTTTGCATGAAGAACTGATTATGAAAGAAGCAAAAGTTGCATTAGAACTAAAGCAACTACTAGATCACCTCAAGTATGCATTTCTTAGCAATGATTCAACCTTCCTAGTAATCATCTATTCTTCTTTAATAGGTTTGGAAGAGACGAAGTTACTTTGGGTTTGAGGAATCACAAATTAGCCATTGCATGGTCGATTAAGGACATCAAAGGAATAAGTCTAACCATTTGCATGCATAAATTCTGATAGAAGACTCTTTCAAACCCTCCATAGAGCATTAAAGATGACTCAACCCAGCAATGAAGGAGGTAGTACGTGTTGAGGTGTTAAAACTACTCAAAGTAGGTATTATCTATGCAATTTCTGATAGTGAGTAGGTTAGTCCTATGCAGTGTGTACCAAAGAAAGGTGGAATGATAGTTATCCAAAATGAAAACAATGAACTCATACCTACAAGAACTATCACTAGGTGGTGAATATTATTGACTACAGAAAATTAAACAAAGCAACTAGAAAAGACCATTTTCCTCTATCTTTGATTGACCAAATGCTAGACTGTTTGGCCAAACATGACTATTATTGCTTTCTTGATGGGTATTCAGGCTATAATCAGATTGTGATAGCCCCAGAGGACCAAGAGAAAACAACATTTACTTGTCCATATGGTACATCTGCATACAGGAGAATGCCCTTTGGCTTGTGCCATGCTCCTGCCACGTTCCAATGATGCATGATGTCAATTTTTGATGACATGGTGGAGAACATCATGGAAGTATTCATGGATGGGTTTTAGATTTTGGTTTTACTTTTGATCAATGCTTGCATAACTTATCTCTTATTTTGCAGAAATGTGAAGAGACTAACCTCGTTCTTAATTGGGAAAAATGTCATTTCATGGTTAGGGAAGGCATTATATTGGGGCACAAAATTTCAGCTCAAGGAATGGAAGTAGACCGAGCAAAGATTTCAACCATTGAACAACTCCCACCTCCAACTAACATTAAGGGAATTTGCAGCTTTCTAGGACATGTAGGCTTCTACAAAAGATTCATAAAAGATTTTTCAAAAATTTTTAAACCTTTATGTAATCTTCTTGAGAAAGAAATCCTTTTAATTTTGATGAATTGTGCTTGCAAGCATTCAATATATTGAAGGAGAAGTTGGTGTTGGCTCTGATTTTGGTAATGTCTTAATGGGACAGACCATTGAGACAATGTGTGATGCCAGTGACAATGCAGTGGGAGCTATACTTGGACAAAAGCAAGATAGAGTCATTAGAGCCATCTATTATGCAAGCTGCACCTTAGACAAAGCATAGTGGAATTACACTACAATTGAAAAGGAGCTACTAATTGTGGTGTTTGCATTGGATAAATTTTGTTCATACGTCATGGGTTCCAAATTTATTATGCATATTGATCATGCAGCCCTCCGACACTTGTTCACAAAGAAGGATGCAAAACTAAGGCTGATTCGATGGATTCTGTTGCTATAAGAATTCATTGTGGAGATCCAAGACAAAAAGGGAATCAAGAATATAGTAGCTGACCACCTATCTAGGCTGGAACAACACCTAGAAGCAGAGGAGTCCATACATGGTAAGTTCCTAGATGAGCAACTCTTTATGTTGAGTGGAAAATGTCCATGGTTTGTAGACTTTGTGAACTACATTGCATGTGGAGCCTTGCCTCTCAACATTTCATGGTAGCAAAAGAAGAAATTCCTGCATGATGTCAAGGCCTATCTATAGGATGAGCCTTTTTTATTCAAGATATGTGTGATGAGTGGATTTCATTCACTCATAAGATACGTTTTTATACTTAGATATTTGTTATTCTTATGCAATTGTGT
>JAYJMB010037510.1:0-33606 GCA_036873735.1 Pouteria campechiana | reverse complement strand
ACAAATGGTCCAAATGGCATATTATATTCATTTGTCTTATAAATCGTATCAAAACACGCAACATCACCAAATGCCCTATAATTAATTTTAGTCGGACCATCAACCCAAAAAAATAACGTTAGATGTCCTTCCCCATCCACTTATAAGTTGAAACTAGAATGAGGATTGACTTTTGATTGACTTTGAAAGTATTATAGTAAACAACCCCCCCCCCCCCAACCCCCCGACACACAAACACAAAAACTGAACTTGGATTGATGCCACTTCCTATAAGCATTTCTAAGGTCCACCTGTGAAAACCCCAATTTCTCCAATCCACCTGCCTAACTAGTTATAAAGTCTAACACTTTTGGTACACCAACCCCAACTTTATTCAATTCTTTCGCATTATCTACTTGACAATATAGCACATTCCTATGTGATAGTAAACAATGAGATTTAATAGGTAGGGGTGCAACTCGGGCTTATGAAACTCGGATTCTCTTCAACCCTAATTTTAACCCGATTTGTAAAACTTTAACCCTAACCCTATTTATAAAACCTCAACTCTAACCCCATTTTTGAAAATTGGACTTAGATTGAGTTTTGGGTTTGAATTTCGGTTAATGAAATTCAAAAAAATTATCATAATAACCTAAAGTTTGAAATAAACAAGCTTCACATTGCACAAACAAGCTTCATATTGCATATTGCACATCTAAAAATATACATCTTTTATATATGAGTAAAGCAAAAGAAAAAAAATGTACATTCCTCTCCCATTTTAATTTATAACTGTTAGTTTTTGATCGAGCCACTTAGTCGGAGCCTCATTTCGATGGTGTCCTGCTCATCTCACCCCACATGCACAACATTTGTGAGAGAGAAATTTTTAGTAGATAAGTGCGACAAAACCATTGCATGCAACTCGGTCAGTTCCGCAGCTCGGCAACAATGGAAATGAGCTAAAAATGCATTCTTCATCAAAATAATAAATGAGTAAATGAAAATAATGTATATTTATTCCACCCACAATAATATTTTATTTTTATTTTTTATCTATTTTTATTTTATTTACTTTCTGATTAAACATATTTTTTGTATTTTAATTATATTTTCCTTTGGACTCATTAATTTCAATTCAGTACAATTGATTGTCACCCTTTGCTTCCAAGTAAACATTTGCCATTATACTAGTAGGATCATACGAATCTTAGAATCAATAGACTAACAACGTGGTATAAACTAGGAGAAACGATATGAAAATTATCATATCCAAATTATTTTAATTTGATTAATTGAGGTGAATATGTTAGTTTGTTAATTTAGAAACTCTGTTCAAGTTAGAATTGAAGCTTTAGAAATAGAATTGTCTTAAGGTTAAAGTTAAATTTTTGAAAGTTGAAACTAAAGTTTAAAATTAAGATTAGGGTTAGAAATAACTTCAATAGCATCTAATTTGACTTGAGTTTGTGCCCATACTTAATTGGTCCTACAATAATATCATATAAACTATAAAATAATAATAATAACCATTAAGATGCATTCTACTTTTTGTATTATTATTTTGTACCTAATGAATGCTGTCAAGATGCATTAATTCTATTTTTTTATTATTTTACTCCTGAAAATTAAAATTAGGAACTGTCAGATGAAAACAAAACCTCTTCCTGTTTAATTATTGGGTTTTCTAGGAAGGCTTTTATGTCAACATCGGTGAGTCTACACTTACGTTCGTGGAAGGCAGAATGGCAATTCTGTTTGGGACTACTCTTCAATTGTTGGAGCTTTTGATGAATGTCATGAATATTCAGTTGTGCATTCAAATTAAGTAAAACACTTGAAGGAAACTTGAAAATGAAATTCGCTGATGGAAGCCATTTAAGCTTCTGCAGTGTGCTGGAAGAATTGTAGCTTGAATGAAGGTGGGGGAGTTTTGGAAAGGCATTGGGCCCATGCAACGTTATTGCAACTTGGTCATAGGCCATGGCGGCTTCTTCAGCAGTTGAAAAGGACCCCAACCATAGTCTTGTTCTTTTCTTCGATTCTCTTATCTCAGCCACCCATTTTCCCCGTGTTCTCTGCCTAACACCCCTATACTCGCATGGATCATTTTGCGGGCCTCCTTTTCCTCTCATTGGCCCCTTCTTCCATTGCTTGAGTGAGGCTTTTCTGTAGTTCTCCATTTCTATTTTTTAAAGTGAAACTTGTGGGAGAGACTTGGTGTATGGAAACATGCGGCAAACTGAGCAGAATATATAGTTAGTGATAACAAACACTGGTGTAAATGCGCTCACGTTTGGAGTTCTTAGTCACATGTGAGGGTTGGGTACTGTGCTATAGGACTTTCAAATCTGGAGGGAGTGGATTAATATTTCTTTCAAATCATAGCAGCTAGGGAAGGAGAGGGGGGGCGGCATCGCAGCAACCGGGGAAAGAGAAGGTTGGCAGCAATGTCAGTGTCACAACAACTGTGGAGGGAGAAGGGGGCAGTAACTATGCAATAGTCAGCTACCAGCCGAGGGAGGGATATTCGGGCCGAAATGTTGGCATCGCTACGGCCGAGAAAGAAGAAGGGGGGTGGCAATGTCAGCGTCGTAGCACTAGGGAGGGAGAAGGGGCGAGGATTGTTCGGTTGGGTTTGGAATTAGGGTTGGTGCCTCACTGCTTGTATTTTTTAATTTTTTATTAATATACAATTTTTGTTGGACAGATTATAATTCTAGTTCGGGTTGAGCCCAGGTTGTTCAAGCTTGGGTTGGAAAAATGAAAGTATGAGAACTGTCCAACTTCGGGTTTCAATTGAACTCGGCCCAAGTTGCACCCCTACTAATAGGTTTTTTTAGACCATGACTATGTTCAGGTACAAATCTTATAACAACTCACTTATCACAATCTCTAAATTTTGAAACCCCAAGCAATGTCATGCAATTACATCTTGTGAGACATCTTTCTTTATATTTTCGCTTTTTCTTTTCTGTGAGTATAACATTTGGAGCTTCATATAGACCATTTGAGTTTATTAGCGGGTAATCTACTTGAATGGCTTTAGGCTTCCTTAATCCCTCTTTAGAGCACTTAAAAACCTTAGCACATAGATATTCACTGACTAACTTTCTTACATAGCTCTTTCTAATACTAAACCTGCATAGTTTTGCATAACTATTGTAGAACTGATAAGCATCTTCCTCATTATCAAACTACTGCCCAATCTTTGAGGTTAAATCAATGGGAACTCTGGGTAAAAATTTATTTATACTCGTTAATGCATTTTGTATAAGACTGCCCACTGCATCCATATTATCAACTTCTGTACTACCTATTTTGAGACCCTGTCCATTTGAATCAGTGGAACCTGCCTCATCCCTGTCATTTACATTCACAATATTTAAATGTAAATCTATGGACAATCTGTGTAAAAATAGATAATAACAATCATTTAGATTGTAAAGTTGGAATTATTTTACTAATTACATATCCATTTGTTTAAAATATGTCACACCATTCTGTTTACATAAAATTTCAACCAACTAGGAATTTTAATCAACCAATAGAATGTGTTCCCGATTTGTAGTGGTTGAATGAAATCCCAAAATATCCTATTTCTCATGGGAATTTATTTCTAGTTTCCTTTGACCCAATCAAATGGATAATTCAAATTATTAATTTCTGAAAGTAATGCTAAAAGATAAAATCATCTGTAATCTACATGTGGTTTCCACTACAGTATATGAAAGAATGACAATATGGAGAGATGGAATTACCTTCTTTTGTGTGGCAACGTAGATATTTTCGAATTTTCCATTAGGCGGTGCAAATTACATGAACAATGTGGGTTTTTAGGAAGGTAGGGGGAATTGGTTGCTGGTTAGCAGAGGAGCAATGATAGTGTAATTTTAGGTTTGGTGCGTTTAGAAGTTGCCTCAAATAGTGCTTCCGTAGCATTTAGCAAGCTGTTAGACTCTAGTTCATGGTGTTTAAATACATGCTACTGGCCTAAGATTGGTCATGTCCATAAAGTTACAACAAGTTTTTTCTACTCACACTATATTCCCTCTCTGTTGTTTGCTCTCATATTCTATTTTTATTTTATCTTGGTTCTCTGCAGCAACATGTTGCTTCCTACATGTAATCATCAATGGACACCAATGTTCTTCTAATTGGGTCATACTATTTTAAAGCTTCGTTTGGCGCATTGTGGTAACCTAAATGGACATTTAGTGGTAAGAAAGTACTCTATTGTTCCATATCAACTATTTGGCTAGACGTTTAAAAATATGCAAAAGCTGAAATTTGACATTTTGAGAGAAGCGGGAATTTTCCACTCCTCTATGGGCTTCTCATATTAACCAATTTGTTGACAATATTACCCTTTTCCTCTCATATAAAAAGATAAGGCCGTAAGCATGTGATTAAAATCGTATTCACATATCCAGATACCGTGCAAGCGTTGTTATCCATTAAAGTTTCAACTCCTTCCTAACCAGTAAGGTTTTTTTTTTTTACTTATCTACATCGATATTATTTTTTAGCTTAAATTTTATTTTCATATTTCTTTTTTTATTTTGATGGATGTTTCAGTATACAAAGTCCAATTATAATGAGAATTATATTCTTATTTTATTCTTTTAAATAAAGTGATTCATGTAGCCTTTACGAGTGTAAAAAATTTTATTTATTTATTTAGTTAAAAATATATAATTAATATTTTAGATAATTAATTATATAATATGATATAGAAATAGTTTGAAAAATTATGGCATAACGGGCACGCATTTACTTTTTTATATTAAAAAATTATTCACGTCAACATTAAAGTAGGTCCTATTAAATAAAATTTGTAAAATTATAGTACATCACACTTTATGAGTATAATAGTTTTTCATTCTTTTTTAACCAAAAAGTTTATATAGTTAATGATTTAATTATATATATGTAACACAATATAAGTCATCAAAATACTATATAATACTATTCCTTTTTTGTTAATCTTATTTGATCTGATTAGTTTTTATTATAAAATATAAATTATGTTGAGCATATTTTATACCATATCTTGCTAGTTAAGCTAAAATGAAATTTGCCGACATTAAGTGATTTTGGATCTGGTCAGTCCCCACTATAGGTTTTAAACTTTGATGAATAGTCTTCCTATTTTTATGTATTGGGTTTAAGTGATAATTTTTCTTACCAATTTATTTATTATCTAATATAATAGTTCAGTCCTATAAAAAATATTTTTTTATAGTTTAGATTACTATTTATTTAATTATGAGAATTTTTCTTTTATATGTAAAGTAAAAATTATTTATAAAAATATTAATCATATATTAAATAAAAATTTATAAAAATAGTGTTAAGATTTATATACAAGCACTTTAAAATAACTATTAAATAAATAATAATTATATTTTCTTAAAATTATTTTTAAAGATTTGGGTATTTATATAGTTCTTTTGAAGATAATTAGTGATAAAGTTAAAGCATAATTCTTTTGCCCTTTTTTACCATTTGTATAATAAAAGTATTTTCATTGTATTATAGCCAAACAAGTATGTAATACCAAAAGTGCTTTTAAAAAATATCTTACTTGAAGTACTTTTAACTAGAGTTTTATTACAACACTTTTTCAAAAGTGCTTAAATAGACTGGAAGCCTAAGTTTGGACGGTAAATGAATAGCATTGCACATGATTATTTGCTTGAGTCTCATGAAAATATAGCTTGCTCGCAGCGAAACAACCTTACCCAGGAAATTGAGTTTCCTGAATCATTACCTTTTCAAAATCGAATAAAAATTAGGGAAACTCAAAATGACATCGAACAATATAGTAAATAAGTATCAAAAACAAAACATATGATTTTTTAACTAATGATATTAATAATCGGATGCAGATTACCTGGGGAACCCATGCTGCAAAGCCAAGTGGTGGGCCCCATAGTGGTTGGTTTTCGGTCCCTAGTGATTTGAATGCAACTTGTGTCATTGGAAGATACAGCTGCACAATGTTAACCGTTATAAATTTTATTACCTAGCTTAAATCTTAAAATAAAATAATAACTATAATTGTTAAATTTTTTAATTGGGAAAAAATTTACTGGATTAAATTAGAAAAAAGAAATTTGGACCGTTCCAGGTAATCACGCAATAATATTGACGCTAGCTGCCAACTTGACATTATAACGATCTTCTTTTATTAAGGCCAAGGACCAGTAGTGGGAGTTACTAGCAGAGTTAAAAAGTAGTATTATTATTTTGAAAAATTTTTGAATTAAAGAGGTGTTTGAAATTTTCAATAAGCTTTGAATTAAAAGGGTATTTGAAATTTTCAATAAGTCTTACATGGCGTTTGAAAAAACAAGATGAGTAGGTATTTGAAATTCTCCCAGCCCTCAAGAGGGTTATTTGATAATTACCCTCTCTCGATCTTTTCCCCAACTTTTAAATCTCACCCACATGCCTTGGATAATATTTCAATCCAACACCATGCAATTGAGGCTGTTTGGAATTTCAAATGGCTGATCTGCCATTCCTTCATACATCATCGCTTCAAAACCCTATCCAATTGTCTTTTAGCCGAAACTCCAATTTTGTTCTGTTTTCATATCTCCTCATTCTCAAAATCCTGTTCTTTCATTTCACCACATCACTAATAAATTTAGGATAGTTTTGCACATCTTCAGTGAACTCCTGGAGCATGCAAATTTGTATGCGATAGGAGTGCATGCAGCGGGATAAAAGCACAGAGGCATACATGCAATTCTTCTCTTTTTATTCTTCTTATTTTTTTTTCTATCTTCTTCTAACTCAAACCAGACAACCTTGCCTAAAAACAAGCAATGATTCCCAGCAGAAAATCTTCTTGCTAATCCACCAACAAAAAACCTCTTTTTATATACTGCATACAGGAAAATGGGAGGCTAAGAGAGTCTTCCACCAGAAGGGATTTGGAGGCAAGAACACTTAAAACTGAATCTCTTTGGATGCAGGCACCTCTGCTAACAACAAGAGAAATGTTACATAGCCAGGGAGCTGAAACAATAAAAGCCAACCCAGCACCATCCTCCCACTTTCCACACCCAAATTCTCCTAACAACACATCCTTGTATGAACGGCACACCTTAGAAATGTACTTGCCTCCTGTTAGAATATTCTGATTGAGAAAGGGTGAAATGCTCTCATCTAGATCCAGAATGTCTGAGGCACCATGAAGGTTGACGACAACAGTGCCATGCTGTGGATGAAGCCTGTTTCTGAGTGCTCTGAGAAATGGGCCCTGTCTGTCCCATAGCTTGTGGGGGAAAATGTCATCCCCATCATAAGCATCAATGAAGATTAAGTCATAGAGATTGTAGCGTTCAAGAATGAAATTCTCTGCATCCGCTTCATAAAGGAATAACCGTTCATCAACACCATTCCACAGTACTTCATCAATGGTGCTGAGTTGTGAGAGGGAGGAATCGGCACACATTTTCTTCATTACTGAAGCAGGGAAACCCATTGACTGAACGGATGCTGTGATGACAACCGGATCAATTTCAACGATGTCAACAATTGCCCCTGCAGACAAGAATTTTCGTGTGGGTTAGATTGCAAGAAGAGAACATTTGAGCTGCTCATGTACCCTTATATTTCTCCAATTCAAAAACTAACAAGATTTGCCATATCAAAGTATAATGGTAGGAGATACACAATTTTTGTTGATATCTAGTGGAATTGCATGATTTAAATATCACTAAGATTCACACGAGGCTTGATCTGTACTGGTCAAAAGATCACATTGTCAAATCATGATTTTACCTCTTCCCTTGTTTGTTTTTATTTAACCGTGGCATTGTTTGGGATTTCTACAGAAGGGAATCACTACAAACAGATGCCTCTGTGAAAAAATCGAGACTTGACACATTTGGTTATTGTGGAAATTTAGCAAGCATTTTAAAGATGAAGTTCAGTAAAGACAATTTTGACATGAATATTAACATTTCCAACCACCATTCTGCATTGTAGGCAATACACATGGACTCATTTTCTACTCATAAAAAGAAATTGTGGAAGGATTAATATTATTAAGTAATAGAGAAGAATAAGAAGTCGCCATATCAATAAATTTAACACTGAGAATTAACTTTTGTCAACTTTAGAATACCAATGGGCTTCTAGGTAGTATGCAGTAATGAACAAAGTTATGAACTGAAATTCTCCTAGTTAGAAAAACAATTGGAGGTGAATCTGTATGTTGTCCACACTCTGAACCTCACCTGTTTTGCTTGACAATAAGAAAAGGAAAAGAAGAAAAAATAAAAATTTACTTGATTATGAACATTCTGATTCTTGACTTGTATGATGATGTCATGTCCTGCTGTTTGGGGGCCACATATTTGCTTCCTAATGTTTTAAGTTTTCAGTCCAACATTTCCTTAGCAAAATATAGAAGTCAATTCAAGTAAAAAAAGTCCAACCTGGTACTGCCAGCTAGACTTGAGCAATAAAACCCAAGTGAAATTTTGTTTAAAACTAGCTTATTAGGATATCAACTGGCTTTTATTACACAAAATTGTGCTCAACTTTAGGAAATGCAGAACAATTTGCTAAAACAAACAAAGAAAAAAAAATTAGTCTTTTGACTCGAGTCTGGAAAACTTAAGAAACTTCCAATAGTGAGGAACAACAGCTTATGAAAACGCATAAATGAAAAAAAGCAAAAAACAATTTCGACATTTAAATTTTAGGTTTCGGTTTCAGGTCAATGAAATTGGTGAAGGCTCTGTCCTATCCTGTGAGAACCTGACTCCACCCACTAGTCAACATTATCTAGCATGTTCCTGCAAAAAAGTTAATATGTAGCTGGACTTCAAGCTTGCTCAACAACATCATTCTTACACCAACCCTAAGAATAAGAAGAAGATCATAAGTTGAATCAAAAATAAGTTTCAGTTCCACAACTGCAAGCAATAGCTTGCTTATAGCCTGCAGTCCTCTTGAATTGGGAATGTTAGTTCAATAATTGAAAATGCATTCAGTTATTGTGCCAAACATTTCATATGGAAGAAAAAAGAATGTATACCACCTTGGATTTTACTAGCCAAAAATAAGGGTAGGCTTCCACCACCATGACCAATGCATAAAACGTTCATTACTTTCTTCCCAGAAATTGCACTTAAGAGGTCATAATTGCTAGATGCTAGTGAAGCCAAGCCAGCGCAAAACATACTTCTTAAGTCTGCCACATATCCTCATGCAGATCAGCCCCATAGTTAAAAACAAATACAAAATAGTCAATCTCAAAGTCGATAAAAGAAAAAGAACAAAGAAAGAGATAAAATGCTCTCCCTGTGAAATATGGGGGTTCATAAAATATCCAAGACATCAATCATTCAAAAACAAACAAAGATATAGAATACATAAAATAATCATAATCAATATCAAAACATGACACAATCAAAGGAAGTGGCAGGTGCGCAAGATCAATTTGTAGAACTCAGTTCTGTTCTTTTAGGAGTAGAGCACTTTTGGGATTTTCATTGGTTTTCTTCAGGGATTATCAGGTCCCTGCTAAATGGGTATCGCAAGTTGTGACTATCAGGTACATGTTCCTTTTTAGGCAGGCTCTTTTTGCACATTTCTCTAGAAAGGTACTGGCCTCTTTTTAATAAAATCTAATGGCTAAAAACAAAAGAAATTTGCATAATATCTCAAAGGCCTAGAAAACTTAGCAAGCTACATTTTTAAATAAACAAGGCACCACCTGATGTAAATGAAACTCTGCAAATTGCCGTCATACCCAAGGATTACATCTGATACCCATTGAGAAATCTTCTATAAGAACAAGAGATCCTCAGTTGATATATCTACCACTTCTGAATTCTGGATGTGAGATTCTTGAACAAATACCTAGTATTTCTAATGAAATGATAACTGAAATCTTTCAAGCATCAGCTTGTTGATTCTAGAAATCAACTTAAAACCAACATATGACAGTGACATTGAGACTCGATCTTACAACTGGAATTTAAGTTGTCATCTGATAGACAAACTCCTCCATTGCAAGGTCACTATCATCATTATACAATGTTTCCTACCTAAGTGGGGCCAGCTACTAGATTCTTGTTGCATCATTCTTGTCAATCTTGGATTATGTCCTGAATAATCCCAAGCAATTTCATATCTTTCTTAATGACCTCTAACCATATTCCTTTCATCTTACTCTTAGATCTATTATAGCCTTCTACATTGATAAATAATAAATTCACTTTCTAAATAATGCAGTTTTTGGTCTTTGTTTCACATGACTAAATCACCTACATCTACATTAATTCTACCTTTAGACCTTCTTGAATTACTTCATTTTTTATTTTATCTGTTACTACATTTTTTATTTTATCTGTTACTTCATTTTTTATTTTATCTGTTCTCATTTTATCGCTCAACCACCCAACATCCTCATTGCAGCTACACTAATCTTATGTATATTTTTTCCTCTAATTATCCAACATTATATCCCATAAAGTATAGCAGTCTTATAAATTTTTTCTTTTAATCTAATTGACCATCAGCAGTTGCAAAAAATTCCTGGACTACATGTAATTTCTTCTAACCAGTTTGAATTTTATGTGCAAAATCCTAATTAATTTCTCTACTTCCTGATTTATTGATCCTAAATACCTTAAGTGGTCATTCTATGATACTACTTGATCTGCACTCTTTAGTTCTTAACTAACTGCTTATTTATATTTCTATTATTACTAAAATTTCATTTCATATATTTAGTTTCTGTTCAAGTAATTCTAAAAGCCTCAGGCTCTATTTGGGAAATGGGTAAAGAGGTGGAAAAAGTTTTTACCCTTTTCCATACTTTTTAATGTAATGTAACATCTTAACTACTTAGTAACACTACTTTTTTACCATTATTATATATATATCCAATCATTATCCCCCATCTTGTCATACAAAAAACCTATATATTTTAACTTTATTCACTTATTTCTAATTAGTTCCCCCTATCATATTAAATCATTCCCTCTCTTTCCTCCATGTTTTTCAACTTCCTCTTACTCCACTTCTTTTCGACCTCTTTTCCCAATCCCCAAATGGAAAGCATTTCTCCATTTATCTTTAATCTAAATTCAAACTTATATCCTCCTTTGTTTCATCTATCAAACTAAATCACCAAGGCACCTCCTCATACATTCTAGTAAGCCCATCCATGATCAACATAAAGAAACAAGGGCTTAAAGTCAAACCTTGATGTAAACTTACAATGATTGAAAACTGACTCATTTCTCCAGTCATAATTCTCACATATGTCATAATATAATCATACATATCCCTAACAATATCAATAGATCTACTGATAATTTTTTCCTTTCTTAATACCTATCATATTAAATCTCTAAGAACCTTATCATATGCTTCCTCCAGGTCAATAAAAAACCATATGAAAGTTCTTTTATCTATATATTTCTTCATCGAATTACCTAAGCAAGAAAATAACTTCTCTAATTGATCTTCTCAACATAAAACCAAATTAATTTCCAAAAAGCTCATTTCGTGTATTAACCTTTACTCAAATACTCTTTCCCAAAGCTTCATAGTGTGGCTCATAAGTTTTATTCCACAATAATTAGCACTACATTGTATATCTACTTTATTCTTATAGATTGGTGCAACAATATTTTTCCCCATTCATTAGGCATTTTTTTAAAATTTAAAAGCCTCATAAAATAGATTCATCAACCAATTTACCAATATATCATCTCCCATGCACTTCCAAACCTCGATTAGTATATTATTTGGTCCTAAAGCTTTTTTCATTTTCGTCTTCTTAGAGATTCTTTTAATTTGCATATTTTAATTCTATCAAAATAACTGACATGTTTATTTCCTTTTACATTTATGCTTTCATAAAATCTTATACTTTCTAATGGATCATCATTTAAAAATTATAGAAAGCTAGATATGGCAGTTGGTTACTCATACCATAAGTAACAAGGATTTCACAACATGGATTAATTATACCAAGAGTGAAAGCTAGATACAATAGCAAGTGAAAAAAAATTTAAGATCGACTCACTAGATATTAGTTCTTTCCCCTCCTTTCTTTATCTCATTTCTATCAGATGTAAGGTTAGTTCCATTTCACAATGTTATGGTGTGGTTTCATCCAATCATATTCCTTTTGCATGCCATTATAATATTCTGTTCAAAAAGTTACATTAATGTATATCAACGGTTGCATAAATCCAAACACAAATCTTGGAATGCCACAAGATATGATAATCTTGGAACTGCCGTTGCCAGAAAATCTGGTTGCAAATTGACATCAAACAAGGCAGACATCCAAATTTTGAAGGTTACACATGCTGGTTAGGACTTAGGAGTTAGGAGTCGGTTTGAGAGGAAGGTTTTAGAGAGCAAAGGAAGACCCAAAAGGACAAAAAGGAAGATGATAAGTAAAGACTTGACAACAGGTCACTTAATTAAAAAAGATGCTCCTTGATTAATTGATGGGGAAATGGGTTGGTGTAATGGACCCGATTAGTTGGTCTAAGGCTCAGGTGATATCAATGATGATTAGAAATGTAAACATTTTAGAGAAAAATTGTACAAGTGCAATGATGGATTAAGCAGCTAGGATATAGCTGTTGAGTGTTGATTTCCCGACAGCAGAGAACTCCTTTAATTAATGAGAAAGAAAAGCTTATCACCTACTTAAACATGTTTTCCACAGGAAATTAAAGCAGCATAATTGCAGAAGAGCAAGTAGAGGAATTTACATGGGACAGCCAAGCAATGGGGTTGCTGCATATAGTATACAGTGCCAGGATCTGAGTTCCTGTAAGCAGCCATAATTTTAACTGCACTTTGGCGCGTGATTTCATTAAAGCGAAGGGCACGCCACTGATATCCGAGTATCCTAAACTGTCCATTGTTTTCAGACTCTGGATGAATCTTTGCATACCTTTCTTGAAGCCATGACTCCACTGTTGGCCAATTGGCTGCATCCTGAAACAGTTGGTATGCAAAAAACATAAGAGATTGAACAATGGAATGGATGCCAAATGTGGTTCAATCAATTGCAATTAATATTAAGGTTGTTCAGATTCTAGCAAAAGGTCAAGTTATTAACGATATAAATGCAAATGGCTCATAGGTTGTGCATCATTTACAAGCGATCTTCTAGGCTTGAAGCTGCAAATGGCATACTTGAAAACTATAGAGAGCTGTTGGGGGTGAGGAAAACACTCCTTATTTGCATATGCCTACTAATCCATGCCTAATGCATCTCTAAGGAGAATTATTTTGTGTACATGCATTCAAACTGCGTCATTTCAAAACGGTTGGAACTGAGAAGTAAAATGGGGATGTAAAAGCAAAATCTTTAGAAAGTGTAATAAGGGAAATAACGATGTAGAGATTGAGATCAGCCATGAAATGAATAAAAACAAAATAATGAACTTTTAAAAAATAATAATGTAAAAAAAAAGGAATTTTATCTATAATTTAGACGTACTTAAACGTCGCATCGAATAAAAAAATACTAAAAAAAGAGCTTTTTTTTTGTTACATTTTGGGGCGTTTTCTGCAAAACATTCATACCCAAAGAAAAATCCACCCAAACACAATTTCTAAAAGTTTTTATTTTATTTTATTTTTTTCGAAGAAACCTTAGCGAGTCTAGCCACCTGATCAATCATCCACAAGAAGCCACGCCCATATGCAATTTCAATCGTGAGAATCTCATGTGAAAGGAAGCGGAAAAGAACAGACCGGCCTTGAAGAAGGATAGGCAACGACGGAAACATGGCCGTTTCCTTTATCGGAATTAGCTTGGAAAACAGTGTGGCCGTCGGAATCCGTTCCCCACCATTCGGAGGAGTAGGCCCAGTCTCCTTCGTCCTCTAACCCACAGATGCGAAAGACGGCAGACGAGAATCGTCGGATCATCCATCTAGAGCTCTGCCTTCTACCAATCACTCCTAACATTTCAAATCCAAACCCTAATTCCACGCCTGCCTCTCTGGCTAGCAGAGGACATGCGCAACAAAATTCGGCTGACCGCACGAGGTTTTACCAAATCGTGCCGCTGACAATACCGTTTCCATGCCCATACCTTTCGGTTTTCCCACTAGCTCCGATGCCCAAACCTTTCCCTTTTCCCACATCTTTTGTTTCCAAATTCGTAACCAACACCACCGGTGGTAGCGAATAGCCAAATTCAAAATTCATGTAACCAAAATACCCCAAGAGGAGATATATGGGTACCTGTCTTTATTTTCGTAACGCCTTAAATTTGTTATCTTCCCACACCTCCTCAACAGCAGCCATTTACTAGCATTCTTCTCACACCTTCCTCGTAGTACCTCCTAGCGACGATGGCATCGTATGCAAAGAACCTTTCCAAAAGTTTTTTTCCGAAAATTGCAACAGTTTATATATTCCAAAAGGTTTCAAAAATTCAGCAACATATGCAAAGAACCTTGCTTCCAAAAATAACTCAGATGATTGCAATTGTTGATCATTATAGAACTCCATTGCTAAAAATATATTGCTGATGATAGTTTGAACAGCAACATCTGATGCATAAAAAAATAACTAAGTTTGATTTCAAAATTTATTTCTTGTTGTGGATATACTGAAGATTGATCAAAAATTTGAATTCCTGCTTCAGAGTTCTCTGAAGCTTGCTTCGGAATGAATAAGTGAACTTCAAAGTGAATAAGCATCGCTTCAGAGTTCTCTAAAATGACCTTTGGAGTTCTTTATTCTACTTTAGAGTTCTCTAAAGTAAACTTCGGAGTTCTTTATTCTGCTTCAGAGAAGAAGTTAAATTTGGAGCTATTTATTCTGCTTCGGAGAACTTTGAAGTTCTTTATTCTGCTTCGAAGAACTTTATGTTCTAGAACAATTTTAGTAAAATTATTATAACTTTCTCATATAAACTCTAAATTAAGTAATTTTTATTGAGTTGGATAGATAATTTAATGATCTATAACTTTCATGTTAATCACTTTTCTTTATTCTGCTTTTATTTTGAGTCGTGGGTCCTCAAAGCACTTCCTTTTGTTTTCATCCGAAATTGATGTTTTGGAGATCTTTGGAGAAAGTTGCACTATTTTAGATGTAATCTCATCATATGAACTCAGAATTGCATCATTCTTTTTGTATTAGATAGATAATTTTATGGGCTACAACTTTTATGTTGGTCACTTTCTTTGAATCATCCATCTTCACTTAACAAAGTTTATTTTATTGATCTATAAAATAAAACTAAAAATTACAAAAATTATTATTTTAAAGCAATTTCTGGGACTGATGGAGGCATATTTGTAAAATGTGTTCAATATAAAACTTTTAGCCTTTATTCTTAGATTTTCAATGCATCATGATCATATTATTCTAAATTTATATGAGAAAGTTATGATTAAAATAGTGCAACTATCTGTAAAGCTTCACATTCATCAGCTATTTCATCTGACAGAAAGCGTCACTTTGAAGGCTCACAACTTATATAAGATAGATGATTCAGATATAGTAATCAACATAAAAGTTGTAGTCTCTGAAATTATCTGTCTAATGCAAAAAGAATGGTACAATTCTGAGTTCATATGATGAAGTTACATCTAAAACAGTGCAACTTCTTCAAAGATCTCTGAAACATCAATTTCGGATGAAAACAAAATGCGGCACTTTGAGGGCCCACAACTCAAAATACAAGCAGAATCAGGAAAAGTGATTAACATGAAAGTTGTAGATCTTGAAATTATATATCCAATCCAATAAAAATCATGTAATTTAGATTTTGTATAAGGAATTTATGATAATTCTACTAAAACTACTTTGAAACATAAAGTTCTCCGAAGTAAAATAAAGAACTCCGAAGTTCTTCAAAGTAGAATAAAGAATTCCAAAGTTCATTTCAAAGTTCTCCGAAGTAGAATAAAGAACTTCAAAATTCACTTCAAATTTCTTCAAAGTAAAATAAAGAACTCTGAAGTTCATTTCAAAGTTCTCCGAAACAAAATAAAGAACTCCAAAGTTCACTTAAGAGAACTCCAAAGCAGAATAAAGAGCTCCGAATGTCATTTCAGAGAACTCTGAAGTAACACTTATTCACTTTGAAGTTCACTTATTCACTCCAAACCAAGCTTCAGAGAACTCTAAAGTAGGAATTCAAATTTTTGTTCGATCTTCAGTGCGTCCACAACAAGAAACAAAGTTTGAAATCAAACTTAGTTGTTTTTCTATGCGCCAAATGCTATTGTCCAAACTATCATCAGCAATATATTTTTAGCAATGGAGTTCCATAATGATCAGCAATTGCAATCATATGAGTTATTTTTGAAAGTAAGGTTTTTTGCATATGTTGTTGAATTTTTAAAAGTTTTTAGGATGCATAAATTTGCAATATTCAAAAGGGATCTTTTGGAAGGGTTCTTTGCATATGCTGTTGTCGTCGCCGGAGAAGTGCCACGAGGAAAGTGTAGGAAGAATGCTGGTAAATATTTGTTGCTGGGGAGGTGTGGGAAGAGAGTAGATTTAGGGCATTATGAAAATGAACTCAGGTACCCGTATATCTCATTTGGGAGTGTTTTGGTAATGTGAATTTTGAATTTTGTTGTCCAGCGCAGGCACGAATTTGAAAACAAGATATAAAGCTTGAGCACTAATTTGGGAAAGTCGAAAGGTTAGGCACCAAAACGAGTTTGTTAGCAAAACATGAGCATCGATTTGGAAAATCCTCTTGGTTGCACCGCACATTAAATGGATTTTTAACCCTATTATTTAATTGTTTGGATTGTATAATTTCACTAAAATAACGACTTTACTTCAGTAGGTATTTGTTACTTTCCCTCAATGTTCTAAGTCAAAGTTCCTTCTTCACGCCAAGAAATTAGACAAAAACAAAGATTTAGATTCTTAAACAAGTATTTAACTAACAAATATGCCATTCAAAAAATCAACATAAATCAATTTGAAACCATATATATATATTATCACAATTAAAATTTATTAATTTTTAAGTTGTAGTTAGGTTAAATATAATCTATGGCTACTATAAACTATTTATTTGAAACAAACATAAAGTGCAAATATATTATCAGTCTATACTTTTTAAGATTGTATTATGATTGAATCAAGGTCTTAAAAATAGAATGGAGTTTTTCGTATCCATATCTCAAGTTTTGAGATTTTATGCTTTAACTCATAAATTATATATATATATATATAAATATATATATATATATCAAGTTCGACAGAAATTGTTTAAAGCTACCTTCCGCAAAAAAAAATACTTAAAGGTCATTACAAAATATATTGAATGATAAAAATGCCCTTTTATATGGTTGCATAATATTTGTAATATTAAGAACTATTTTATTTTATTTCTGGATCTAAGCCAGTTATCATCCAAATTATTATCTTTTTTATCTAAAAACTTAAATATTATCTAATAAAAATTATAAACAATACAATTTAAATATTTTTCAAGAGTAAATATAAATCCATCAAAAAAAATCTTAATTAAAATGCTATACTTTTAAAAATATTTTTTATATGAATAGGATTATTTTAAGAGTAAATTGTTATTCTAAAACGAAACATATACTATACCCAAGGAAAATGAAAGGAATTTTTATTATAAGTAAAATAATTTTTAGCAAGAGCGAGCTTGATGTAATTTGTGTTAAACCTAAGGCATGAATATATAAAATTGAAACTTATTGATTAAAAGTGCAAAATAGAAAAAAATTAATGTATGAATGTGCAAAAATCCCCAAATGAAATCATGTTAGGGTATGTTAAGGTATTTGAATATCAATATAGGTATATTTGAAATACATCACTTCTAGGCAACAATGTCTTACTATAATTACTTCTAATAATAATGCTTTTACTTATCCTTATTTCTATTTTAAATCATTGTTCCTTAATTTTAATTAAAAACTCTAATTTTGTTCACATTATTTTTTATTTTACTAAATTTGACTTATATTTCAAATATTTCCAGTATGCCCTTTTTCAAATAAACTCTATCCAATCTCTCAAGGTTTAGTTGAAATTTTTAAAATTAAAACACAATAAATTTAGGCTCAATTTGATAACAAAGAAAAAGGACAGAATAAATTATACGACTTAATAATAAAATTTATGGTCAAATTAGATTATCTCTTAATTATCAAGATAACCCTAAAACATTTCACAAATCGTTATTGTGAAATCAGTACCATAGAATTATTTTCCATGTGGAGAATATATATTATTTTTGAATTATCTAATAATCTCCCCCATAGAGCATAATTGGTCTTGTAGTAATTTATAATTTTTTTCTTTTTAATTGAATCGAAATTTAGTGGTTATATAAAATATCATAAGCGTATCATCATTTTTTAGCCCCTTTTATATAAGAAACAAAAAGTTATTCTATCAATGCTTTTTTTTCGTGATAAAAACCTTTTTCTTGAGTTTTGTCCTAGCCGCCTAGTATTTGCATGAAGAGAAGCTTTGCTTTCTAGTGTATTTTGATGGGTTTGTAAATGATAGCTATGAAAATAATTTCCTAATATTTCATGTCTAAGGGGTTGAATATTCTTAGTTTTAGCACCACTCCCGCACAACCACTCTCTAAAATTGAATTTAAACTCCTGTTTTTTAATGATCATTTAACGGCCGTCACCTTTTACGAAGGCCTTTTTGCAAGAAAGAGTCCCTTTAAAACAACATCCGCAAGTAGGGGCCCATGTGCCCAGCGGCCTTTGCCAACAACGGTAACAAAACCCGGATGCTACCTCACACAACGGTAAACCCAGCCATCTCAGCTTGCCGGAGTTTTGAAGAGCAGTGGGCCCCACATCTGTTCTCGGACACGCACACGCTTCGTCGCTTTGCCGGCGCAGGTAAGGAATCGCTGTTCAGAAAACACGTGCCCACCACGTGCCACCGCCCACGGCCGATGGGAGCCGAAACTGCTCTCCAAAAGACAAAAGCAATCCCTGCACGAAACGTCCGCCGTCCTCATTCAAGAATGCACGGACAAAATACCCAGCGCATCCCCTGCGCAGGTACAATCCTCAACTGTACACTCTCACATCTAATATACCAATCCTGATCACCAATATAAAATCCAAGCCGTTGAAAACGTCCATCCTCCTACTTATAGATTGTTAAGTGTTTAGCACACCCAAATTTCTTTCCTTCCGATACGGAGCACAGATCCATTTTCCTGGACTGCCCATGTTCTAACCAAAAGCGCAGCAGCAGCTAAACAGCGAGGCCCATCTAATAAACGGCTAGTATATCTGACACGAGTGGGAATTTTACCCACATGCGGGAGAGCAACCGAAGAAGAAATTCCATTTGGAATCGCTGCCGAAAGTTAGGTGGGACCCACCTGGAAGATTGCCATGCGCCTCATCATCACCACCATCGTCCTGTCTTTGTGTCAAAGTCAAGAAAGATCTCATTTCGCAATTGCACTGTAGCACCAATCCTCCTCAGCAGTTCTCGGCGGGTTCTTCCTTTGCTGTGGATTTGACTCCTTCGATGCTATTCCCACACATGTTTCCTGCCTCTTCTTTCATTGACTTCCTCCTTCCGCTGCGTTTCCAGACGCCATCTCTTCTTCTCCTCTTTTGAAAGGCGCTCGCCACCGGCTCCTGCAAGTGAATTCCTATGACTTACTTTGGTTGTTTTTTCTAGATTCTAGATGGGTTTGATAGAAACGGTTGTTTTGTGACTTGGGTTTTCTTTGTTTTTGGAATTTGAAGTGTATCCGAGGGTGAAGGCTAGGAGCGAGGAGGAAGAAGTCTCTGTTGCTGCACAGGAGGATACAAGCGCTTTGCTTTTGAGGGTGCTCGACTCTCTTTCGTTAGAGGATCGTCGCTCTCCTGGTATTCATGTCGTTTGATTGGGTTTATCTTGTCCTAGCTTTGACTTTCGGTCCTTTCGATGAATTCTTTTAATTGGTTTTGATAATAGGAAAGATTTTTCATTTTCACTTCTCTTTTTTACGTTGCCTCTGGTTTTGCATCTTATTCTGTTAATGCTCGTTGGGCGTAGGAGCTGCAGTTCCTAGTTTCCAAGGTTGTGGTCCTAACCCTTTCCAAAAGGAAGTATGAACTCCAGTACATGAGATTAACTAAAGTGAGTTGAACATGTATTTAACTTGTTTCAACATGGTTCTAAGGTGGATTTGACTTGTAGCCATTTTGGTAGAAGAGGACTTTTATTTGTGATTTTGGAAATATGTAGTAATGATAAGCCTTAAGACAATATGAAATGGCTTTTCTTTTTGCTGTATTTCAAAGAACAGCAATTGACTGTCGGGAATAGTATAGTTGCCGGTGTATGGAAATATTAATTGAAGCAGATTCCAGTAATTGAGAAGAATTTTTACCTTAGTTGGGTAAAAGGTTACATTAGTGATTGTTAACAATTTTCACAGGCACAATTTATCTTGTAACATTTTTGGCTTTATCTGGTTGTGTCTTGTACTATTTTTTTTCTTGTATGTGGGTGTTCTTTTGGCTTTGCTTAATATTATACGTTTGTCGCATTTGCTACTGTCATAGAAAGACAGAGACACAAGTAAACACCTCCCGTTGTCACGAATTATGCTTTGTTGGAGATGTAAATAGCCATCATGTTATAATCAGTTAGAATAAGTAGACAGGAGAAATAAATCTAGGTGGGACACTTTTTGTGGATAAGCAATTCTGGGATCTGAATCAAAGATTCGAGAATTGTGAGATGAAAAAGAGAGAGCTTTTCTTTAATGGTATCTTATGAATTACATAGATCGCCATTTTGCTCAAGTGTAGTGCTTCCCTGTCCTTGCTATTCCAAGACCAGTTCTTTTATATGAATTCAATGCAAAATAGTGTATGTATGTGTTCCAGAAAAATTATATTTCAGAACACTGGTCAAGGCCATTTATTGAAGTGGCGGCGAGCATGTATTTAATTGTTGTTCTCCTGTGAAATCTGGGCCCTAGAGAAATGACCTGTTCAATGCTCCTCTTGCCCAATTTGATTTTTTGATGAAATGCAACATATGCTCGCATTCTATATTGACTAACTTTAATAGGTTAACTTTAATGGGCTGGAATCAACCAATGATTGATTAGTCACCTATGTCCTTTCCTAGCTTGATAACATAAGGTTGTTGGTGCTGCCAAATCTCATGTCCATTGATCCCAGTGAGTTTCAGTTAGATTTTATAGATCAGATTTGGCTCTCTTGGAAAGATGATCAGAATCTCTGATGATGAATAAAAACACTTGCAGTTTTCTTGTAGAAAGTATTGTTTTCAGTAATAAGAAAAATATCTAGGATTCCTCCAAAAATGTTCAGCACATGATTGAATTGTGATGTGCATGATTGTATTTTTAAGAAATTTCAATAGCATGTTAACTAAGGATCTGTGCATTGATAGAGTAGAGTGGCATGACTGAATTCATGCAGCTGATGCCATTTAGCTGCAAGCACTGGGTAAGGCTTAGAGATGATGATGGCAGCATGATTAGATCATTGTATAGGGAGCTTCATGTAATCAAGATTTAATTCATAGGTTTGCCTGACTATGTTCATAATTTAAACCGTTTATTTGGCTTATTAGTTGGGTTGTGTGGTGAAAACCTGGACATATTACCTTGAGAAATTGTAGTATTGAGGTTGTGGAGAATTTTTTACATGCATGCATGCCCCCACATGCCCACCCCCCCAACCCCATCCCCCACCACATGAGTAGGCATGCAAACAACGAGACACACCGCTAGCCTTGATATTCATCTTTACCTTTCGATAATATGTTATACTCTTAACATGGCGGGGGCATGAGTGGACACACTGCTAGCTATGATATTCACATATATATATGTATGTATATCTATGTATGTATATATATGCATATATGCATATATATATATGTATATGTATATATGTATATAGGGAAGATGCCGGATTGTTGGGGTGCCTGGAAGCAACCGCAATCTCAAACCGTTGGCTGGGGCGGAAGCAAATTTGTCTGTCCAAAATCCACTCGCCGTTTTGCACCCAGTCTGTGCGGAAGAGGTAAATAAAGTCGCTCCCTCTCTCATCTAGATCCCGATAGCCCTAAACGAGTGCATCTCCTCCCTCCCTCCAAAAACCCTCTCGCAAGCACCTGGTCCGTGTAGAAGAAGCCGATGAAGCCTCTCCCTCTTTCATCCCGACAGCGACGCTAAATCCCGAAATCGACAACCTTTGCGTCTGCTCCCTCCCTCCAGAAACGCTCTCTCAAGTCTCCCAACGTCGATTTCAAGGGAGCTTCATCGATCTCTAGCCTGGAGCCCGTTGATTTCACCTCCCAATCTCCTGTCTTTGCCTGTCTCCCATCTGACGCAGGGGAGCTTCATTGATTTCGAATTTAGGAAGACAGTGATGCGACACGAAGCTTTGTCGATTTCGATTTCAAGGGAGCTTCAAGTCTCCCATCTCCCCCTCTCTCATTATTCATATTGTCAAGTTCGATTTTAGGATGATGAGTGACTATGTGGTGGAGATTATCAATGATGGAATTAATGAATTCAATGTGGAATTCTATGGTCCACAAGAAAGTATAATTCTTCTCTTCCTTCATCTTCTTTCTAAAATAGGACATTGAGCAAAAGTGATATATTGATGTTTTGTTTCTTCCGGCATGTGTGTCATAGATCAATTCAAGGCAATTAATGACGAGGGGATGCCAATGTACCAGCGGCCTTTCATGAAGGGGAAACTCTACATACATTTTATTGTTGATGTCCTAGATCCACTCATTTCAAACTAGTGCAAGGCTCTGGAGAGTGTCTTGCCGCCAAGGGCATCAAGCAAGCTGACAGACATGGAGCTCAATGAATGTAAGGAAATGATACTGCATGAGGTCAACATTGAAGAGGAAATGCGATGGAAGTAGCAAGCACAAGCATAAGAGGCTTATGAGGAGGATGAAGACATGCATGGTGGTGCCCAGAGGGTCCAATGTGCCCAACAGTAAAGGTAGTAAATGGCTGGATTCGGTTGAGAGCTCTTGCTACGCCACTCAAGAGACATGAAGCGTTGTTGCTTACTAGGTTCTTACCCTAGGTTCAATACGATGCCCATGCCCCCACCCTGCAACAATGTTGCTGAAATTTAAACTTCGGTAAACTTATGTACTCTGGTGCGACCTTAAGATTTTGAGCCGTGTTACAAGGTTTCTACATTTTGATCTTAATCATAATATGATCTATTTAGGTTATTGATGTCTCCTTTTTCGTCTATATGATTGTCTGTTCCATTTTATATGGTTATCAATTTTTATTTGGCCGTTGGGTGTCATACGTTGTGTTTTCCATCCACACGTGGTTTTGGTTTTTTCAATGGATTCACTAGCTCAAGGGGATATACGGTATTATAGTCTTTGCAACTTGCTGGGATTACTTAGACAATCATCCACCACTACCATTACGACCATTTTCCCATTTCAAAACCTACTACCAAACTGCCATTACATTTGTTTTTTACCATTTCAAGGGGTAGTCCATTGATGAATCCTGTATCATGGGCACTCAGTCATCATGATAGGATCTAAAAAGTTCCTCTTTTAAGTCACTCCAATCTAGGAGTAAATATAAAAAAAATAGATCACCAACAGGATTGTAGTTCCATTGCATATCCATTCAATGATCTAGTAAATCAAAATCCAAACACCCTGACAAAATATCTCTGAATGTAAACCAAAACTAATTCCACCTAAACACTACCATGACAAAATCAAAGTTTTCATAACCAATGAAACATTTTGTTGAAGATGCCTTGGTTCCTTGACAATCAAACATTTTATAACCAATGCCTTGGTTCCTGACAATCCTGACATTTTTATCACTAGATGAGCTTTCTCCTGAGAAAAGCTATGGTTCGCGTCAGTAATTGCAGCCCTCAATTCCTCTATTTCATGGTCTCGATTTGAAATGTCAAATGCCAACTTCGCAATCTGTCTTTGCAACTCCAATGTCTGCTCTTTCTCCCGTTTAAGCTCAGTTGATAGTGAGTCAGTGCCTTTGCGAGTTAGTTGGATCTTTGCTTCCAATGATACCTTCTCTTTCCGAGCCTGCTCCAACAGAGCTTTCTTTGGTATTCGTTATAATTGCCATTTTCTGCAGCCTTCAAGAGGGCGTTGGAATATTTCAAAAGCATCACCTGTACAGGTAGGCATTTGGCAGGGAAAAGCATCACCCGTAGCTCGGAGAAATTGCCAACTTAAAAAATGACAAGTGATCAAGACAAAGCAATGGAGGCTCCCAATTCATCAACATTGGGGATGGAATATTTTGTTCATAAAACCAATCCATGGTGACTTGTATGGGTAGGCATTTGGCAGCTCAACATGGAATTTTCACACTCCACCCTCATACAGACCTGTGAACAAGCAATAGACATCATTAGCATAAAACATTGTTTAATTTTATTTCATCTTATTACTTGGGAAAGAGCCTACGGATCTTCTTTTTGAAGTCTAAATCTACAAAGATATGAATATTATTGTAGAATAGTCGACACATACTCTGGGATCATCACTAAACACAACAACTTGTTGAATGTGAACAAAAACAGTGGAAATGAGGTGTCGGCAAGAAATACAGTACTCACAGACAGATTTGCTCAATGTCCTATTTTAGAAAGAAGATGGATGAGGAAAAGAATTATACTTTCTTTTGGACTATAGAATTCTATATTGAATTCATTAATGCCATCATTGATAGTCTCCACCACATAGTCACTCATCATTCTAAAATCGAAATAGAAAACATGAATAATGAGGGGGGGCAGAGACAGGAGGGCGGGAGGTAAAATCGATGGGCTCCAGGCTCCCCTGAAATCAACGCTGGGAGACTTGAGAGAGCGTTCCTGGAGGGAGGGAGGAGACACGGAGGTTGTCAATTTCGGGATGTAGCTTTGCTGTCAGGATGAGAGAGGGAGAGGCTTCATCAGCTTCTTCCGCATGGACCAGGTACTTGAGAGAGGGTTTCTGGAGGGAGGGAGGAGACGCACTCGTTTAGGGCTGTCAGGATCTGGACGAGAGAGGGAGCAACTTCGTTTCCCCCTTCCGCACGGATCGGGTGCGAAATGGTGAGTGGATTTTGGATGGCCAGATTTGCTTCTGCCCCAGCCAACATTTTGAGATCGCAGTTGCTCCTAGGCACCCCAGCAACCGGGTGTATATAACCTCTTCCCATGTATATATATATATATGTGTGCTGAACTGCATACTGAAAATGTGTGGATAGCCGCTAGGCAAATAAATTCAAGACAGACCTTGACAGCCGAATTTCTATCTGAGCTCATTTAAAGATTCTAGGGTACCTTTTGTGGCAAATGAGATGCATGCAGCAACATCTACCCTACCTTGTACCCCCTCTCTTTACCACTTACAAGACCCACTTCACACTAAAGCACTGTGCCAACTTGACATCCCCAAGCATTGCCTACATGTCTAAGTCAAAGTCACTTGTCTTGTCATGCCTAACATAAACCCTTTGAGGTTGCCAGATCCCTGCATAGTGACTCTTAGTACTAACTTCCATGTTGCTGCAAGGCCCACTACGCATAAACCCTTCGAGGTTAACAGATCCCTGCATAGTGACCCTTAGTACTAACTTCCATGTTGCTGCAAGGCCCACTACGCATACAGCTGCATCGCTGGTATCTACTGCTAACCAACCTGGACTAATTCAATGGGGAGGAAGATCACTGGGGATGCTCTGGTTGCTCATTGCTGCATACAGAGCACTGACTCGCCTCCACTTGTCTGATAATCAAGTTGCCATGTGGTTAATGGCAGGATCATTCTTCAAAGCTGAATTGAAAGTCCTAGAGAATCCTCTTGTCCAATTTCCTGCTTGTGTTGCAGTCAAACATGTCAGTGTGCAGTGGACTTAACGGACATTGCCTGGGCAGTGGATGCACTATCCAAGCTGGCTCTCCCTTGGTGTTTGTTCCTCTATCCTAATTTATATAGCAATCTAATCTCAAGACCTTGAACCAAGTATGTGACCATTAGTTTTGTGCACTTGTCTTGTTCTGCCCCAACATGAGTTTTGATCAAAAGCTTATAATTTTGGAGCTGGATTGAACTAGTCCAAGCAGATTGGTTTCATAATTGAAATATTGGCCCCAGCCCATTTATACAGCTGTTAATGCTCACACCCTACACTGCCTAGCATGCTGTCTGATTACACTGGTTTACTCTCTGAAACTAAATCCATTCCATTCTGAAGTCTAGACACTATTCCTGAGGCAGTGGCATGGTAAAGAAAACCAAAGCATGGTATTTCACTGGAGAAGAACATTCTGCAAAATAGGTCAACGTTGCAAGTGGACTAATCTGGCTCCTGTGAGAGCATCTAAATACTGGTATGTGCACCTTTGATAAATCAAGTGGATCTCATAACAAAATGCCAGGCTAGCACCTAAGTTGCTTGTGCAATGCATGTGGACTTTGCAAAGGTAATGTACCAAGTTTAATATTTGAATTGAGAAAAAAAAATGTACCAATGAAACTATCATGAATTCACAACATTTAACTATAAAATTATTGGGCAATGATTCCATGGTAACGTCATCATGGAAGTTGCCACGCAAATGGTCCATTTTTTGAATCCATGATGATGTATAGGCTGAATCTAATTCATTCAGCATGTTTAGCACCACCTATTTAGATAAGAGGCTAAAATCCATTTCCATTGAAGACTTACATAGACTATAAAATTCATCTTATTTGAGGGTGAACATGCACCTGTCAAAATCTGCCTCTTTTTTTGTGATTCGTTTAAGTAAGATAATTTTTTAAATCTTAACTAAATAGGTGGTGCTAAACATGATGAATGAATTAGGTTCACTCTATACATCATCATAGGCCCAAAATGGACCATTTGCTTGGCAATTTCCATGGTAACTTTACTATGGAATCAATACCCAAAGTTATTTGTGATTATTATTCCTAGGCGACTGATAAGGAAATTTTTTATTTTGTTCCATTGTGTTTAAACTAGGATAAAAAGATCCTTTGTGAAGTTCATTGATCTTTCTATCAGTAATGGCAAGTGAAACTTGACCTGGTTGAATATTTACCTCGATCTGCTGTCCATCTCCAGTATAACTGTCACCATGTAGAGCATTACCAAGAGTTAAAACTGTAATTGGTGCCATGAAGAACATTAGTATGCTACATAGGTAGTTGATGGGCTTGTCAAATCCACAGATCTTGTAAGCACTAAACAAAAGACTCAGGTGCATCATTATTTAATCGAAGGTTAAAGTCCTAATTTATTCAGCAGCTTATTCTTGTTGACATCTTTTGATATTGTGAGGCATTGAACAAAGTTATTTTGCTAATAAGGGGCCTATCCACATCTTTCTTTAAGTTGTAATAGAATAACATTATTTCCCTGCATTCTCCTTTATTTTGAACAAATTCAGCTGTTTGATGTTGATCGTTGTGAGTCATTGTGACTGAAATTAGCTCTGCTAATTTTGTTGCTGCCCCCTAATGGCAATGAGGAATACAAAAGTTCTTAAATCTACAAATGCCCTTCTTATGGTGTTTTGGCACAACAGTCGCCTGTCCCTTGGAAAAAATTCAATATTGGTGGGATGAATTTATTTCTGGCTCTCATCATCATTAGGTTCAAGAATGAGGATAGTAGAGTTTTCCATGTGTGCATGATGCAGTCATTTTTTTGTACTTCTAATTTTTTGCTTCCGATGACCACCATTTCTGTAGCTTCAATCTTCATTCCTTTATGACTAGTTATTGTTAATTTGCAGGAAATGATTGTGGAGATGATTCCCCACCACAGGCAAGAATTCCAAAGTCTTATGTTCCCATCACACCAATGCCTTCTATAGCTGTATCCAAAGGTTGGTAAAGCTTCCTATTTGACTTACCTTCATGCTTTCATTTGCTCTTTCTATTGTGATTTACTTTTAAAGAAATTACTACTGTGTAATTAGGTCCATCTCATCACAAAGCAAAGAATGTCAAAGAAATTGATCTGGATAACAGAACTAATATAACAGCAAGTCCCATCCCACGGCCCCGTGCTGTCTTGTCCAGTCCTGGTATGCAGTTTATTGATTCACCTCTTTCTACTCAATTTACTAGTGATACAAGATGAGACTGATCATTGCAAAAATGATGTCGGATGCATAAAAACTTTCTCATTTGCATCTAAGATTGAGCTTTCAACGATGATCCTACAAAGTGCGACTTTTAGTATGCAAATTCTGCAGATTTTAACTCCAATTGATCAGATTAAAGATTCTATCTCATTCTCAATCTGCTTTCTATTTTAAAGGGAATCACTTTCCTGTAATACAATCGATGTCTGTATTTTTTATTTATTTCCTTCTGTTCTGATTCATTCTGACTTAGATCTTTCACTACATGGTTTTTAGACAACGATGGGATGATTGGTAATAGGAACAAGTTACTGAGAGAGAGGCAATCAGTCCTAAAAACACGTAATTCAGGTCCAGGTACAGTTATGCAGGGCAAGACCATTTTGAAGAAGGACAGTCCCACCAGCACGACAAGAAGAATCCCAAAGGAGTGTGATGGAAAAACTCAACTCAATGAAAAGCTAGCAAAGGAACCAAGAGTTCCACAGAAGAAACCGGTCCTTAAAAAAGGCAAACCAACCACAGAAGGGACGCAAGCATTTCACTCCAGCAGTTGAAGAGGCTTTCTGCTTGGAGTATCTCATACAGAGCTTGTGCTCACTATTGGTTTGTGGATGCTGTTCTTCTGTCAAGCACAAAGAAGCTTTCTGTTTGGCAGAGTATCTCATACCGAGCTTGCGCTAACTAATGGTTTTTGGATGCCGTTGTCCTGTCTAGCATAAAGACTAGGCCCCCATAACATCACGGCTAAAAGCAAGAATGCTAATTGACGATGCTGTGATGATCCAGAGAATATTTGAGAAACAAGTTGGTTGTTTTTCCATGCTTTATGTATCCAAGTGAAACTACTGTTTGGAACAAAACTCAACTTGAAAGTTATTAAGGACTTGGGTCAGGTTCCTCAAGTTTCTTTATACTATTTAATAGATGAAAAGTATGAGTAAAACCAACTTCAATCGAGACTTTCGTGTCCTCGGGGGTTGCTCTGTTGAGCCTTTTTTTTTTTTTTTCCCCTTCTGTTTTTTCGTTGGATTTATACACAGACCTGACCTATCCAATCATTCTTTGTCGCCATCATGGGTATGTCTATCTTATTGGCTTGCCGATCATACTTCAGATAACTGCCTTTTATGCCAAGAATTGAATGGAATGAATTGCCAAATACCAACTCCGGAGCGAGTGTACATTGGCTCCAAACTCATTTCTAGGGTGTGCTTGGATAAGGAGTGTAGAAGTTGTATAGTAGTCACCCTTTTCGACTGTGTGACATTATAATTATCTCTAATACTTCTATTTTTTCTTGTCATTATTTATGTTTTCAACTATTATTTTTTTATCATGTTATATAAAATATATTTATTTTATGTTTATTGATTTTGTGATTGACATTATTTCCTATTCTGCTAAGCTATCCTATATTTTGTAAATATACTGTTTTCTTTTTTACCGTTTCTATCTTTTACTGCCGTTAAAAACGCCTTGGCCATAAACCAATCCACATCTTTCTCAGTACAACTTTACGGTGTTAGTAATACTCCCACTACAAACCTCATATGATTACCGTAACCTACTCTTAGGAAATCAGCTTTCAAAGAAAGCAAAGGGCAGCCCATCCAACTATTCAAAGCCACGGGGCAATATCGGTGAGAGAATCCTTCAAATAACACCTGGTTTTTTTTCTAACTGAAATGGTTGAAATGGATTATAATATATATATATATATATATATATTAAAAAAGCATAAAACACTATAGGCTAAGTTTCCTAATGTTTTCTTCTGCTTTTGGCATTTTTTTTTTATGAAGATTGAAAAGCCCCACTTCTGAAAAAAAGAGTTTGAACATCAGGAGTGATTGGTTGATTCTAAGGGATTTTAAAATCTGCATTGTCAAAACCCTCCTTATTTATATAATCAACATCTAATTAACAACCTTTCTGCATATTAAAAGTTATATTTTCAATTATCAAATACAACATTTCTGTTAAAAAAAGTTGATATTTTTTCTATTTATTTAGGGAAAACATCCCTATGTTTTCACAAAATTTTGTATTCAAGTTTTTCAAAATTTCTTCTCTAATCAATTTCAAGGATAAGAAAAGGAGTAAGATAAGATAATATACATAGGGAGATAAGATAAGAAGAAACAGAAATGGATAAGATGCCTTTCCAATCATTTAGCATATTATGAAAGGAATGAGAGAGAATAAAATGAATACATGAAAATGATATTAGTAAAAGAGAATCAATGTAAGCATAGGCAAGTCCACTGCAATTGGTAAGGTTGGCCGTACTTTCCATCAGGCCAGTCACCATTTCCCTTCCAACCAACCTTCCTTGTCTTGCTTCAGCAGTCATTCCTGATTTTGATGCTGCACATAAGCATGCATAGCAGCCAGGACGCCTACCGTTCTACAAACGTAGGATAATTTTTAATCAAAGGAAAATTTTAAATTGGCCAAAAAAGAGGGCCCAACAGGTTTGATTGCATATACTTGTAACCCCAAATGATATTTCCACATCTAAAGCCATGTAACTTGATGATTACATTGTGGGTGGAAGATTGAGCTGTCCACATTCAGATAAAATGAAAAAGGATTATAAGACTGACACCCTGAGACTAGATGGACATTGGGACTATTAGATCAACCTAATTTATGCATTTCAATTGCTGGACGTTAAGGCTACTGGATTGGGGAATAGAAGGTAATGTGATTGGAGACTATGTTTCAAACATGAAGCAATTCCAGGTTTAATTCATTCTAAAATAATCATTGGACAAATGTTTGAAGATTAGAACAGAAAATTTCAACAATATGTAATAAAAATGGAGAAGGATTATTTAGGAAATCATGGAACCCACGAGAAGTAGATTATTGTGTTTTCTGATTTACATACATATCATGTAAGCGCATGCTCAGTAGTAGTTGCTATGCAAGAACTATTTAACAAAATAGATTTTATAACTTCGTATAATTGTAAATTGGCTTTCATATTTTAGATGTTTGTAGAATAAACTTTTTAAATTACTATATATAGAAAAATACACGTTTTTAAAAGTGGGAGCCTAATGGAGATTAACAATAAGGGTTTAAAATAAAAAAGCAAAAATTATAGGGTTTAATTTATAATTGTTTTACAAATTAGACCCTATAAATTTTTTATCTTTGTATTCTAAACCCTGATCCTAAATCTCTCATAGGCTCTGTAAGTTAATATAGTCTACTTTGCAACATATGGGAACTTAAAAAATCTATTTTATAAATATCCAAAAATGGTTAATTTACAATTATACAAAATTATAAAATATATGTTGTAAATATAAAAGAAGCACCATCTGCTGATAATTTCAGCCATTTTTCGGTGGAATTCTATCACCTAGCATAAGCTTTTCTTGGAATTTTAGGCCAACATTCATCTGGAGAAGTTGAAGCCGACACCTCAATTTCGAGTCAATTTCGATCCATGCAACTTTAAGCTGCTGAAGCCCATTTCATCTGAACTTTTGACGAGTCGTTCATTGCAGTAATGATTATAATCGAAGCCAGACATTGGTTGGAATATTCTGTTTCCCAGTAAAGGAACCCTGAAACATGCGTTGAGCACATTTGAAATTAAGTGAATTTCAAATAGTTCCTTCTTACTTTGTCATTAATGAATATATTTTATTGATTTTGCTGGCATTAACATCCATTATTGCAGGTGGCCTACACGATCTTCCCTCACCTACGCATGGGATTGTGTGAAATCAATCACAAGTTCAGGTATGGGCCATATAACTTTGCACATTAATCTATAAAGTTCGTCCAATTAGTAGACGTGAATTTTGGGTGTGTTTAGTAAAGTGAAAATCCAATTTTCTCTTTTTCTAACTTTTTTTAATTGATATGATGTGCAGCAACTTAAGTTATTTGAAAATTGGGCCTATGTTTTGGATATTTGCAAATTGGACCTTTTTTGTTATTAAATGTTGCAAAATAGACTCTATCAACCAATGGAGAATGATGATTGGGATTTAAAATATACAAATAGAAAATGTAGAAAGTTGAATTTATATAAAAGTTGTACAAATTAAACCTTATAAGTTTCATATTTTTGCATTTTAAATGTCATTCATTATTTTGTTAAACTCTATTAATTTGTAGTGTTTATTTTATAATATTTAGTAACTTAAAAAGTTTATATTACTAATATTCAAAACATAATGGCTAGTCTATACTTATACAAGATTATATAGACTATTTTGCAAATATCTATAATACTTTTATAATCATATTTTTATTATTATTTATATTTATAATTAGTGTCCTTAATTTTTTTGTTTAAAAATTTTATTTATTTTACCTCTGTGCATTTTATTTTCATTTATTATGTTTATCCTCCAACATTACTTTCTCACATTTTAATCCCAAACATTATTCTAAGCCTGTAATTTTGGTTATTTTTATAAATATTTTAGATTTCAGCAAAGTTTTAAATTTGGTAAAGATGATGATTTAAATTTGAAAGTGAACTAGAAATAAGAAATGAATATAATTTAATTATTGAATATTAGAACATATACAAATTGTTTAGCTGGTAATAGGAATAAAGTATAATAATATGACTTTTGATTTTGATGTAACTCTTTAACTATCATAAAAAAAACTCCTTTTTCTTATCATTATTTATATTTATAACTATTTTTTTACTTTTATATTAAAAAATCTACTTTATTTATATTATCATCTACTTCACTTTTCCATTACTCATTATACCATCTCCATGTTTCACTCTATCCAAATTGACTCATCTAACCTGAGTTGGAGAAATTTAAAACATTGAATTAATAAAATAAAATTTGGTCAAATCAGAATTATAATTTGGGTTAAGTTAGATTGAGGGTCATCAAACCTATATAATCTGACCCAAATTTAAGTATTCTTAAATTAGAGCGCCATAGAGAGAAAGCGTCATCGTCTATAAGGGTTCTAAATGCTTTCTTAAAAGAGAGATTAAGAATAAGAACTATATTTACTTTCATCATCAGATGATTCCCAATGTGTACCGGTATCAATCGCCCTTTTTACTCTTTTTCACGGGCTTCTCGGCATTTTCGGGCTAAGCGGATTTGTTCTTCTCCTTCTTTTTCTTGTTCTAGTACTTCCTAAATTTCTTTTTCTTATTCCTCTTGTATTCTATGAGCTTATTATTCTAGAACTCTTCTAATTCAAATAATTATATCATATATACTTCGACCTAACAACTCTTCAACATAATTAAAGTTATCTGCTGATTGAGTTAAGTATTGTTCTATTGCATGCAACATGTTCCTTTCTGAATATAATTTCTTTAAAATTGGTCCGGGTGTAGCACCCCGCCGGCCCACACCATTCCCGGCCGATGGTTGCTACATATTTATCCATAAATGTGCTGGCCAATGTAAAAATTTCGGCAGCACCTCCCCCAAGA
>JAYJMB010037499.1:13240-24924 GCA_036873735.1 Pouteria campechiana | reverse complement strand
ATGAAAAAATAAAATCATGTTGTCCTCTATCAAAAACAACTTTGGAATTGCTGAATTTCAGACCACCAAGAAGCAACTGCAAACCCACTCATCAAGCAGATATGCTACATGAACAAAGTTGGTTGGAAAGCTAACAATAAACAAGCTACTCTAGTGAAAGATTACTACCAAGGGTAACGGTAGTGATAATTGGAGCTGCCTGGTTTTCATATGAGAGCACCTCAGTCATCATCTGTTGCAGTCTTATCTGGTAAACATGCCCAATTTCCCCCTTGGGTGAGTGGCTCTAGCAAACGTGAATCAGTTCAAGTCACAGCACGGCAGCGTTATCAATGTTCTAACATGCTACAACAGAACATCTCTATGGACGGTGGGTAACCCACAAAAGGAATGCAAAAAAAGCAAGAGAAGTCTTCATGCAGAATGCCAAAGGATTTGGAGGAAAAAGCAGCAGGTATCAGGCATAGTTCTCCATGGTAAAGGTATACTTTCAGATCCTGCAATTTGTGATATTCCCAGCCATTGAACCTAACTACCTCTGCCTATGCTCCCTGAATGTGATTCATAAGTTTATCTGCAAAAAGTTGTGAATGGGTGGATCCAGTATTGTTTTAGTATTTAGTCTGAAACATGGGAAGAAAATGAAAACTGAAAAATCCTCTTGTTAAGTGCCTGTTCGGTCACTCGTTTCAGGCAGCTAAAAGTGAATTCGGATAAGCAAAAGCGCTTAGGCTTAAAAACCAATGTGTTTGGTTGGAATATACCATGCTTTTTGAAAACCATAAAAGCTGATTTTTAGCGTTTACATCGAAGCTCCAATTCAGAGCTTTTTTCTTCCCGTTGGAAATGAGTTTTTTATTAAACGAGCTTAATAAATAACTTAAATTTCACCGTCAGGCCGAACAAACCCTAAGTATACTATGGAGTTTGGATCACGAGAAAATACTAGATTCAAAAAGCAGTTATTATAAACACATCAACCAAAATTTTAGACTTAAGCTCCATAAGAATTGTGTAAGATCTTTATGAGCTTTCCAACATTATCCAATCAAGAACCCTATTTTGAATCCAATGGAATCAAACTATCAAGCAAATCTTGGGAAAATATCATTAATCTTTTCTTTTCCACACTAAACAAATAGACGCCCACAGACAGTTGAATGGTGGAAATTACTTATCTTGGAAAATCTGCAAATCTTAGCTGTTTCCTCTTGTTGTTAAATTCCACTTATCTAGTATCAGAGTCACCCGTTTTGATTCATTTGTGATGATTGTGGTAACAATTCAGTTTGTCAAGTTCGGAGCACCCAGACAGTCAGCAATATTAAAGCCATCCAGAGGCAAAGTCCCACTGCATTATTATGTCTGATCAAGTAGCAAAATGCTTCAATACCTTGTTCTGAAAGATGCATTTCAGACCTTGATTCAATATCTGGCAAAACTGCACCCTTCTCCAGTTAAATACGTCTACAATGAATTATCGTACCCACATAGCTCACTGTCCATATAAAAATGATTAAGAGGTCCTATTTTATAGGTGATATGGTTGTTGATTTTCAATCATTTATCATGTAAATTATGAAGTTTATCTTCTATAGATATCATTCACATCGTGTGAACATTAATCCGAATCTGGCTAATTGACAAGTCTCTTAACAGGAACTAGGCTGATAAGTTAACATCACACTTGGAAATCAACAATCTTGAATGGAAAAGGCTATAATTGCAGTAATCCGTCATTATAGATGGTGGCTCAAAATTACTTAGTAGCATTCCAAATGCATCTGCATATATCTTGGAAAATCCAGAACAGGACCCTGATGAGCATTAAAAGGAAACTTACAAGAGCTACAAAACACAAAAAACTCCACAATCTCCTACATTGCAGGTCGACACATCAGAAACAGACACAATACAGGTTCGCTAGCAGAATATAAAACAATCAATAAATTTTCAACAACCGACAAATTCTCGAACCAATTATGAGAACTACAGAGGATCTGTCAACAATCCAATCATTGGTTTCTGATGAAGAATTCAAAAAAATCACTGTTGAAAATTATCTACATCTCTCCACTTTAACTCTCTTTTTCATCATCTCAGACCACCTCGCAAACATATTGGAGACTTCAAACTTGCCTGAGAACTTCATTTTCTGTGCCAACTCATTTAGTATATCCGGTTTACCTGCTCTTGAGAAATCTGCAGCAAACTTATTGTAGTCAAGTTGGGGAGCCTTCATCCCCTTGTTTATCATATCCTCTATATATTTACAAGCCTCTTCAGATCTTCCTAGGCTTATAAGGCCTCCAATAAAGACAGTATATGAATTATCATCAGGGCAGCAGCCCTTCTTACCCATCTCTTCCCACACTGCATGTCCCATGTCATAATTCTTTAAGCGGAAGTATGATTTCATTAGCATGTTGTACGTGTGGAGAGTTGGTTCAAAACCAGATCCAACCATCCTTTTGTATATCCTTACAGCATCATCTGGCATATTGCGATTCGTCATCAGCTTAATTAAAGTATTATATGTCCGCACATCAGGTGGGCAACCCTGCTCCTTCATCTCCTTCAACAACCCATGGACCTTATCCATCTTCCTCTGATTTCCAAACCCAACAATCAGACATGTGTAGACAGCAGCATCTGGCTTGCAATTTCTTGTGAGCATTTCATCAAAATATCCAACAGCTCCATCCATCTTGGTCCCCTTGCACAGGTCCCTGATCAGAATTGTGTAACTTCTAACATTTGGAGGTGGCCCTTTGGCTTTCATCAGCTCGAATAGTTTGATTGCCTCAGATCGCCTTCTACCTCTAAGCAAACCTCCCAACATTATGTTATGGACAACTATGTCAGGAGTAAAACCTTGATCAACCATCTCATTCCAAACCTTCCCAGCCTCCATCAAATTCTTCACCTTGCACCAGCCAGCAAGAAGAATTGCATATGTCTGCAGATTTGGTGGGAACCGATCTTTCAACTTCTCAAACAAAGCCTGAGCTTCCTTTACAAGTTTTGCCCCTGAAAGTGCATCCAACAAGGAATTGAATGTCTCCACACCTGCTTTGTAGTCATACCTTTTCATTAACTCAAAAATCCCAATGGCTTTCTTCATCTCTCGTGCAGCTGAAAATGCTCTAATTGCAATGACAAATGTATCCATTGTCAGAAGTCCCTTCTTCCCCATTTCTTCAAGCATCTCTACCATGCTCTCAAATTGCCTCGTCTTCCCAAGAATATTCATCATTGTGTTATATGTCTGTGAATCATGAGAAAAACCTGGCTGCTGACCTGCCCAGCAAAAAAATCTAAATGCAGGCTTACGTGCATGACAAAAACGATTTAAAACATCTACAACAAGTGAATGGGATAGATTGACATTGCACTGATCCAGAACAGCTTCCATGTTCCGATCCACACCAAACAAATCTTCAATAACTTTGCAAACTCTCTCAACCTCCTTTTGATCAGCTGGCTTCGAATCCCACTTGTCACGGTTGATACCACTGCCATCATAAGCTTCATCATCTGACTCTGAATTTCCATCAGCAGTGCTGCAGAAAGTCCTTGACAAAGGTATAGACATTTTCACTGCAGCAACATCCAAAATCTGAGACGAAGCATTAGAGTTCAAAAATGGCATTTCCTCTTTCTGGTGGCACAGCTTAAAACCCTCGTTTCTATCAGAGTCATTACAGCCACTGACATCACCAATCCTTTCCTCAACTACTCTCCCGGTGCTAGAAGAATACCTAGAATACAAGCCGGGAACTGTCTGCGCGCAACCATTTGAAAAAGCACCAAAAGCCCTGTGATACAAAGCCAATGTTTTTCCGGCACATCTGCTCAAAACCCTATAACGCCAAAGCATCATTCTCACTCACACCAACGAAAAAGTAAAAACCCTTGTTTTTCTCCCACTTGGCATAGCTGCAACTATCAATCTTTTCATTTTCATTTCCAACCACGGACAATTCCTTATAATTCAAAAAATTCCTCACTCAGCACCTACATCAAATCCTAAAACCCGACGTTTCCACTCTAAACCCCGGCAGAAAACCCTAGCATTCAACAAGAACCCCCTCAATACCATTCAACACCCAAAAATAACCGGAAAAAAAACACCAAATTCCGAAACTTCCAAAAAAGACGCTAGAATGATTCAGGAATGGCACTTCTTCTTGGTAATGAGAGTGGACAGACCATGGAAAGGAGTGTGGCAGAAGACACGGAGCTTTACTACGAGAACAATGGAGACGACGATGAGGATGAGGATGAGGATGACGAGGCAAGGGCAGAGAGCTACAGTAACAAAAGCACACCTACTGTCAGCGAATTCCTTTTTCTCGTCACCACGGTCTCTGATATCGAGAGCGAAGGAAGGAGGCGGAGATGAAGCAGAAGCAGGAGAAGCAGCGGCAGCCATTGAAATCAGAAGAGACTGCGTCGGAGGACAGAAAATGGCGGAGTCGGATGAGCATTTTCTAGCCTGAGCAGAGCCATCCAACCGCCATCGCAGCGTCTGGTACAGATCTGGTTGGTTTCCGGATCATGAAACCTTAACTTAAAAGCGCCGTAAGAAATGATATTCGGGCTGTGAAAGTTGCTCATAAACGGTTGCAATAACCGAACAATCCCCGTGGTTAAAAAGAAATCATGAGAGTAGAAATTGAACTACTGCAATCACCTTATCAATTTTGATCTCAAGGTTTTTGTTTAAAAATATCACATGGAATTTTTGCATTTTAGCACAAATAAAGTAATAAATTAGGATTTAGGAGTCATGAATAAGTGCGACGGAAACCTTAATACACCAAGTATTCACTAAATTTTACTCATATTTAAATACGATGAATACTTATTAGTTTTTTTTTCAATAGTTAAAAAATCTATTTTCATCGTTATTCATATTTTTCAATGTTAATTTTATGTTTTGTTATCAATTTTTTTATATTTATTTAATCTTTATTTTTATTTTATTATCTCGTCGCATTATTTCCACTGCATATGAAATTATTTTCACTGCAATCCTAATTAACGGAAATGAAAATTCCTCGTTGCATATATTTAATCTAATATTTTATTTTTAATTGTTGTTTATCTTTTATTAAATTAGTAATTTATTTTATCTGGATTTACTCTATAATGGGCATTATTACATAACATGCATTAACGTCTTTTCCTTTTCCTTTTTTTTCGATTTCCAACACCTCATTCCATAAGCAACTGGATTCTTTGTAATGCCCATTAACTCTGTAAAAGGAGTGAAAAGCTAGCCATGCACAGCAAATTAAGTTGCCCTACAGTTTTAAAATATAATATGCACTATTCATATTTAAAATACCTAAAAAAGATATCTCGGTGGGCCGCAATAAGAAAAAATAATATAAATTGAAATATTTACTTTAAAATTCATGATATAGCCCAATTTTGCATTGAAACAATTTAAATATTTATTTGTCTAGTTAATAAATATATTTAATGTTTTAGATTATGAAACTAATATAATATTAATCACCTACGGTCATAAAATAATTTCAAAGGTAAAGACACTCTCTTCACATTTTGTTATTTGGCCAACACGGATGTCCAATTTCGGTGATTTTTAATGTGAATACTGTATATTATGTTTCAAAATTTCAAGAAAGGTTTAATGATCTTACCGTGCATGGACAGCAAGATCATTAAAATTCAGAAACATTGATTATAATACTGTGAAATCGATAATTTTAGAGTAAAGGACATCCTTTACTGATAACAATTGATTAGGCAATAAATTAAATCCCGATTTTTTGAATTGTTGAACATTGAAATTCCGTTGCTATAGTTTGAAAAGTAGAGATTATGAGGGAGTAAGAGAAATCAATGATCAAAAAATAATAAAAATTTCATCTCCTTGACATCTTACAACATCATACTGCTTTTCTTTATCATTAAATAAATTTTCACGGCAAGTTTGTATGCTTTATTTCTATTTAGTTTTATTTTTTTATATTCTCCTTAAGATGTGTTTAGATACTTTAAAAAAATTAAGAGAATGTAAAAAAGGAGATTCTCCAGTGGAAATGAATCCGCTGTAAAACTTATTATTATTATTATTATTATTATTATTGTACGTGATGTTTGTGTTAATTCCAAATCCACTGTTATATTTAATTTTATTTGTTAAGTTAAGATATAAAAAAAAAATCGCCTATATTTGTGAACTACTATATTAAAAAAAAAAATCAATCACAATAATTTTTAGTATTTTAACTGAAAAAATTATAATAAATGATTGCCAATAGTTTATTGTAACCCATCTACATATCTAATTATGGTTGTCTTTTATATCTTAACATAACAAATAGTGATAAATATAATGGTGGACTTGAATTTGATAAAAACATCAAGGTTTTTTTACAATGAAAAAATTTCACTTCCATTAAAAATTTGTCTAGTATAATTTTGTCCGTTTCTTTCCATACCACACTCCTTGCCTCAACAACTATACTTTATTAATTATTACAAAGTATATTTTTAGTTTTATTATATATATATATATTTGTCTATTTTACAATGGTCCAAACACTTCATTTCAAGTAAAGGTTTTTGTTGCTTTACCTCGAAGACAATCACTGTGACTCCTTGAATAGATAGGAACGAATCGAAAAAAAGAAAAAAGAAAAAAGAAGAAGAAAAACAATGTAATAGTATGGTATCAATTAAAAATAATTGAACTAGATAAAATAAGAATTAAAGATATAACTACGATAAAAAAATATATTACTATGAAAAATACATCTCAAAAAGCGACTCTTGAGATTATTTTTTATTCCTTTCGAATCTCATTCAATTAACGTTGAAAAAATATCAAAGTCTACGTTCCGTGACTCGTGTTACTGCCGACGGCACATGTTCCCCACTCCACAAACGCGATGGCTGACGTGGCAGAAGATCTTTTGCAACGGAAGACTTCCTCGCGTACCATCGTTCGCGGCGTATGCGTCAACCTGATCCCACGTGCCCACCCAAGCATGCTTATCAAATGCACGCCTAATATATTAGAAGGGGCGGTTCGATCCCAATATAAATTGTATTTCTACGTGCCAACTTTTATTTTTCTTCTGACTATTATTTATATTTTTAGTCGTTATATATATTTTTATTTTATAACTAAGATTATTTTTACATTTTTTTTCATTCCATTTCATTTCATCCTAACAAACAACCCTTGTATTTTTTCGTTCCATTCCATCCTATCGAGCAGCCCCGCAGCGCACCGCGCGTGACAGAACCGCATGCCACGTGATAATCATTTATTCATCCGAGTGTGTCTTGAAGTTATGTACATCATCTCAACTATCAGTCGGTGTGTCAGGTTGGATGGAAAACGACGTGTAATGTTGCACGGACCATTGGATGTGTTATAAAATAATAAAATAGCATGACAAATAGAGTATTGTTTGAAAAATTGGTATAGATAATTAAAATTTGAAGGATATACAAGGATAAATTACTTAGAAGATTAAAAAATTCAAAAATAAGAATAACAGTTAAAAAAATTGGGCATTAGGTATGATATGCATTACTTTGTTTGATTAGGCCATAGAGTGTAATGTGATTTATGACCTACGCACCTTATTCATTAGATAAATTTGATTCAATCACACTATGTATTTGACTATGCAAGACAATATATAAGACTCTTTTAAGTAACAAGGACAAAATGGTTAAAAAGTTTTTTATATTTTATATTTTATATTTTATATTTTTTTCATGTAATTTAACATCTCAATTAGCTAAAAACTTTACTTGTCAATATTATTATTTATATCTTTTTATATAGAAATTTTACTTAACTTACCTCTGTTCATTTTATTTATTATTATCTATTACACCAAGTCACCACGTCGTTTGCTCTACTTTCTCTCGGTTTTTTAATATTTTTCTGATTTTTTTTTGTACATTCTCAAATAAACCCTTCATACAATTCATCATGCTATTAAAGGGATGTACCAAGTGTCGTTTATTTAGCGCTGTGATTTATTAGCGGAAATTTTACAAATTTCAATGAATGAATTCAACTTAGACATCAAAATAGGAAAGTGAAGTTAAAAAATAAAATAAAATAAAAAACGATCAAAACAACATTTTCAATGTTTTAGTTATGACCACGGCAAAGAGAACCGAGACAGATATTTTATTTACTCTCGTTCTATGCTTTGTTTCTATAGAAAATCTAACTCCGATTGAGTACTATTTGGAGTTTTCTCGCCAACTAATAAATAAATCGAAAATTTTGGCGACAACTTCGCACCTACAAGCACAAACGCGCATATTTCATAATTCTGTACCACTAATCCAGTAGATCTTACTATTATAAGCCACGGTATCAAAATTTTGTGAGTTTTTATTTCTCTTTGGTCCAAATGCGGAGAATAAAAAGGCAACCAATGTTTTTTTAAATAAAAATAGTTCAACATGGTCTGCTACTATTTCCATATAAATAAGAATGTATTGAAATCAATGGCGTCGATTGCAATAATTTGTATTCCATAAGCCGATCGATGGCGTTGTATCCAACTTCTCCGTACACTGCATGCAATGATTGGTTGTCAAATTTCATTTTCTCTCTCCCTCCTAGTGTGCATATTTCAATTTTCTTCGCTTGGGAAGGACGGAACTCAAAAGCACTTAAGCAACAGTTATTGTCTGTGTCTGCAACCATGAAAAAACTTATATTTTAGAAATTCTTCTAGCGTGACCGATCGGCCGGAAAGTTGGAGGTATGAAATCTCGTTTTCTTTCCCTTCTCTTTAATTTCCAGAATCTTAAATTTCAATTTTGTTTTAAAAAAAACATTTTTTCCCCATGAAGCTCGGTTTTGGAAGAGAAACGAATTGAATATTTCGTCTTTCTTTCTTGACGGGGATTGGATCTTTCTTTCTTTTTTTTTTTATGAGTTTGGATTGGCCGTTCATTAGGAAATAATTGAGTAGGAAGATTGAATCTCCGTTGAATTAGACAGGCTTCAGTTGGTTTGCATTTTTATCTTATGGTTTGCGTTTTTATTTTTTGAAAGGAGAGGAATTCCTTCGCTTATTGTTGATTACTGTTATCTTACAATATTCATCGAGATGTGGAAATCTTGGGACCCTGCCCAGTAGGGATTTATCTGCACCTATTGTTGCTTGCTGATGAAGTTTCATGATTTTTTTAATTTCAACGTTTTGTCTTTAGGCCTTTTTGGCAAGAGGCATGACCTCCAGGCTCCAACGGTGTATTCGTTTGCATCCATTTTCATGAAAAATTAGAGTGTTTAATGAAAAATATCCTGAAATTGCATTTTTTGGTGTAACTAAATGCACCCATAATGTGGTTTTCAATGGCTGAAAATGAGATGAACTCATATTCACCTGATGTGGAGTAGGCACCTGGGATTCTCTTCAGTTGTCCTCAATCTGTAACAGGGGTGCCTGTGATGGTTTGTTAACACAGAAATCTGTAGCAATGGGCCCCACTGGATGAATCCTGACCACAAGGTCTCCCTGATGAAGTATGGTGAGTCTACAATTGGTTGCCTAGTTACAGATTGGGCAATCAGGAAATACAGCTAAGTTCATCTTTGATTGTAAAAGTGACGCTGGACGCATTTGCTCAGGGTGTATGATTTGTATTGTAAGTCTAGGTCACTGGTGCCATGGTTAGCAGACTTGTAAACCAAGGAAAGCCCATCCTTAGGCTGCGATGGTAGTTAGTCTTTTTAGTTTTATGCCCTGAACTAATTTGGTATGATAGATATCATCTCTTAGGCATTGAATCTTGACTCCCTTGCAATCAAGCTGTTTGTATATTCTGATCAAATGCTTTGGTAAAGCTTGGCAGCCGGTTGTAAGCTATGGCTTCAACCTTCCTCATGAAATAGCAAGCCAATCCCAGTTGGCTGCTCTGGGCTTAGATGATGAAAGTGAATTGATTCTTAAACCCTTTTAGTGAAGCATATAGTTTTGGTTGCTTCTATCTGTTTAAATCAGATTTTGTTGCATAATTTGCAGAGCAAGCATCAAAAGAGAGCTATAAAAAGAGATGGAACTGCTAAACTGCTGCAGTTCTCATTGCAGCAGTGTCAATAGTTTAAACTGGAACTTCTCTAGAAAGACCTTGATTACCAGCCGATTAAAGTTCTTTTTAACTAGAAGAGTTCAACTTGCATGCTCCACGAGAAAATCTAGATGGATATCAATAGGGGGTTCTAAGAAAGGCTACTTAAATACTTTGAAGTCAAAGAATCTCAATCACCAGAGGGAGGCTAGGTTATTTGCTTCTGCAGAAGGATTTGCACGTGGAACAAATTCCAAACTCTTAGAGAACTGCAACTATTATGTAGCTGATGGCAATGAGGATCTGAGAACTGTTTCAGAGGGGGAGGATTCAACTCTCGTAGTTCCAAGTTTACCTGATGATTCTGATGGCAATCCAAGTTCCCCGATCAGTAGTTGTTTCTGGGACTGGAAGCCTAAATTCACAGTGCATTATGAAAAATCAGGTGCTGAAAATGTTGAATCTCCAGCAGTGCTATTTCTTCCAGGTTTTGGAGTAGGATCCTTTCACTATGAGAAGCAGTTGAAGGATTTGGGTCGTGAATTTAGAGTATGGGCTTTAGATTTTTTGGGGCAAGGGATGTCATTGCCATCAGAAGACCCTGCTCCCTCAGGCAAGGAAGAAGGCATTTCAGAAGAAAAGGATCAACTTTGGGGTTTTGGGGAAGAAACTGCACCATGGGCAAGTGAGCTAGTGTACTCCATGGATCTATGGCAGGACCAGGTCTGCGAATTCATAGATCAGGTATATTGCTAAGCCTAGATTTTGAATTTATTTCCAATTCTACATGTAATAACTTTCTCTTTACTTCTTTGGGCCAGGGAAATCTATTACTGAAAGTGCATTACTATTCAAAAAACAATGCCAGAAGTCAAATGTGTAAAATATAGTTATCTTAGGATCTTGCCTCCACTTTTAATGGGATTATTTATCTGTAAGGGTTCGTCAATCATTTGAATGGAAATCTTATCATCTCATCTAAGTTTCTTTATTTCTTGACTTTTTTTTTTCCACATTGAATTGGATGTTTTTATTTTTCCAAATTGAATTTGGATACTTCTGGATGAGTAATAGTAATGATGCTGGACTGTCAACTATCACTACATACATTCCTATTATCGAAATCCTTTCCTGTTCAGCTATGGTTATTTTGGTTACACTTTTGTCTTGAAATTTTGCTCCACTTAGTTTTGCCTGTTTGGGTTGGATCTAACATTATGTTAAAGGCCATTGAACTGAAAGTTTCAGCATACTCTATATGTTGTTAATAGCATTTTTTTTTTCATGGGAGTCTGCCTGCATTATCTATGCTAATCACCTTACAGTGAAAATTTCTGCCCTATGTAGCTTCTTTCTTTTACATTTTATTTCATTTTTTTGTTGTTGTTTTCTTTTTTCTGAAGAGTAACCTTTATGCAATAGAATAAGAGGACCATAGCGGTTATCATTGTGGACATCCAAACCCAAAAAAGATGACAACAGTGATTTCATTTGGTTGTTAAAAAAATTCACCATAAAAGTTGTATATGCACACACACTCAACCCCACTGCAACACACACACACACACACACACACACACACACACACACAC
>JAYJMB010037488.1:0-33617 GCA_036873735.1 Pouteria campechiana | reverse complement strand
TTAATCAAGGGTTTTCTCCATTGTGGAGATGTAATTAGGACCACTTGTGGTCTGGGATGTGAACACACAATTTTTTTCTGATGTAAACAGCAAATGTAAACAATTAAGGAAAATTAATAATAATGGAAAATCCTTTGGTATTTTCCAAAGGCGACCACTCTCGGTCACGTCGTTCCATTTGCATTATTTCTTCCTCATTTTCTTGTTCTTCGATCAAACACATTTCAACTCAAGTAGTTCAGGTTCACCAACCCCATGATTGAGGGAACCAGGTAGAGTAAATATATGGTATGTTTCATTTTTGTATAACATAACATGGCCATACTATATCATAGTCATCTCATGTCCATAACAGGACCTTATCATATTACATCTTGCCTGTGCCACCCAGGCTATTGCATATCATATCATATCATGCCTGTGCTACTCAGGCTATGTTATATCATATCAAAACTGTGCCACTCAGGCTATGTCATATCATATCATATTTTGTACTCTTTGGGCATATCATATTTATGTCATTTTCGTGCCCTTTCGGCACTATCATGGTCATGTTAATCAGTGCCATCTAGGCATGATCATAATCATTTCATGTTTCTTCACAACTGCCATTTACCATGCCTTCTTTTAGATTTATGATAATATGTCATGGAATTTCATCATCCAACCAAACTAATTGATCCAAATAATAGGATTCGAAGTTTACAACAAATGCATGAAAATCTATGATTCATTCATGCACTAACTTACCCATTTGAACACGTATAACTGCATCCCATCTCTAAGATCAACTCATGGAAATATATCATTTCATTATTTTAAATCAAAATACATTATAAGAAACAATGTTCAAATGTGTTTTTTAACCCTAAAAAAAATCATATCAAGTCTCCTTAAGAAAACCCCACAAAAACACTAAAAAATTACCAAAAATATATAGGTTCACTCTAGTAGTGCCGCAACTCCACTTTCTGGAACTGCGACTCCAAATCTTGCTGGCCATTCATTGTATGTTTTTATGAAATGGCATAGCAACTCCGCTATCTAGAGTGACAGCTCCAAAACTTGCTACCCATGTTTGTTGTAATTGGCCTCATTTATTTGGGCTTTCTTTTAACCATTCATATAGGTTTTCTAAGTCACATAACCACCTTTTCATGATTTCATTTTGTATTTATCTTCAAAATACTTTCATATATCACATGATTTAATCATTCCCCTTACAAGTTATGAGGACATGCACATTCAAATAAACTTTTGTAACACATATAATAGAATCTACTCCAATTTCTGAAAAAAACATACAACCAATGAAACATATATTTGCATTTCCACTTCAAGTCTAAGGAAAATGCCTTAGCTGATCATTTTATATCAAGTTTTCAAAAAACAATTAGAGTTACCTTGAAATGCAATCATCAATCAAATCAATTGAACATTGATAACAGAAAAGCCAATTTCCACAATAACATTCATTTCTTCATGAATCAGTTAATCCATACATCAAAATTCAACTTCTAAAACCAACACATGGCAAAACATCTTTTCATTACTTCGAACCAAAATACAATGTAAGAAACAATATTCAAATACGGTGCTCGAAAGGAAAATCATGGGATAAGCACTAATCCCACTCATTTGACATTCATGTGCATCATGCAAGAAACCTACTTACCTCTATGGAATAGTTACACCTTTCTTGATCTCTAGCTCTACAATTAAATTCCAAATTTTGGTCCAACGAGTCCTACACATATAACATACATCCTAGTTGAAATTCACATACATTTAATTAAGAGACCTTAGCTCCAATCTCATAATGGACCTCAATTCATCTAAAACTCATTAGGTTATGTTCTAGTCCTTTTACACATATCATGCCTTGTTTAAACAAATTATAATACTCCACTTCATTCCTATTTAATGAATAATTTAACCCATGGTAAAATCACTTAAATTTACTTTGTTTCCCTTAGTATCATTTTATCAAACACCCTATGTGCATCATATGAATTCTTAATTCCCGGCAAAGTACAACAGCTGGAACTCACTTTCAATATCATATTATTATGATTTTGCATGATTAACATCATAATTGCTCTTGTTAACTAACTTATCATGTCTTAAATTCATAATTTCTCTTTAAATTCACAACATATCCTGCATAAATGTAGAAACATGGTTGTTCAGCCCATGGACAACCATTTGCCTAAGTTTCTCATGGCTAAACATTTCCATCAACCTCAAAATTACACATTATAACTAGTTTTACATGGAATTACAAGAGCAAACTATTTAGATTCACACCCTAGTTTCCTAGGGTTTGCAGAATAAAACCCTACTTGAAGCAAAATTCATAAATCAATATAAGGGAAGTCTTTACTACTAAGATTTTGCTCCAAATCTTCAATCCTTTTTGATAGTTGTATTAAGAGGCTCACTTGATGAAGTTTTCCACATTTTTCTTCTTCCTTTCTCTCCCAAATAGATGAATTTCCAGCTTAGAGTAGTAGCAGTATTCTAGTATAACAAATTCCCCAACCTATTTAGTGTACTTGGTGTGAAATTTCTGATAGTTGTAGTAAGAGGCTCACTTGATAAGTTTTCCACATTTTTCTTCTTCCTTTTTCTCCCAAATAGATGAATTTCCAGCTTAAGGTAGTAGTAGTATTCTAGTATAACAATTCCCCAACCTATTTATTTTACTTGATGTGGAAAAAAAAAGGGCAAAGAAGGCTAGGGCATGGTAGCAAGGGGAGGGACAAAATCTAGGCTGATTTGTGGCTGATGGAGCATTTTATCCAGTTCCACCCCCAGGAATCCAGTGGTGCATGGTAAACCATACTCATGCAGCATCTTTGCAAAACATTTTTGAAATTCTTCGCAAGAATCCCTGCAACCTAAACATAATTCACACCTTTGTAAATATATTTCTTTCCAATTTCCATTAGATTCATAGGCATAATTTACATAATGCAAATAATTATGAAAGTTCACTCACTAAAAATTTTGGGGCATCACAAATGATCACAAATAAAGTCATTTAATACTTACTTAAGGGATACTTGCTATACCAAAACTCATGTATTCACAATATTTAACCCACATCAACTTTTAGCAAGACACAAGATATCCACTATCCCCAACCAAAACATAATGCCTAGATACAATCAACGGGATTACTCATCATCCTCATTCATGCATCCATTCAAACAACAACCGAGGGAGGGGGGGGGGGGGTTACTTATGCTTTTTGAGTTTCCATGCCTTCTCATCTAGTTCAATGATCCAATATACATCATCATATCTTTTATTTACAAAGGCGAAATTAATTAATGTCATATCCATCAACATATAATAACTCTACAATTCAATTAACAAGTGATTAAGCTTACTTACAAGTCAATTAAGCCCATAGGTCAATGATTTAGCTACTTAATCATACTATACACAAAAGTTATTTTTAACCTCTACTTAGGATATGGTCCAAAATCAACTTTTTCACCTTTAAACAAGTCTTAAACCACTATAATCAAGGTATTAATTAATTTTCTCATGACAATTACACTTAAAACATAAAACTTCCAAATTTCACTATTCTCAAACCCTAGCTTAGAATGAAATCTCATTTCTTATGCTCAATTTAATGCCAAAATGATAAAATTCATTCATTACTCACTCCCACATCAATTGTACAATTTCCTCCCTAAAATATTACTATTCACAAATTACCAAAAACCTAGCAAGCCAAATCTATGAATTTTAGTTGAGTAAAGATGACTTACCATTCATTCTGAGCGTAGCTTTCACTTATGAATGAGAATCCAAGCTCAAGACTTGACATAGTACACTCTATTTACTGAAAATCATATTTACCTTCCTCCTTCACTGTCTAAACTAAAGAAGTTTAGGTTTGAAAGTAAGATTGATGGGTTTTTCTTTCTAGACATGATTAATCCTAGCTAGAATCATGCAAAACGGGCTTAGAAACAATGGATTTGGGTATGTGGAGAAAGAAAATGGAATGGGGGTGAAGAAACAAAATGGTTTTAGCCAAAAAAGTTGGCTGCCCTACTTATATCACCGACCAGCACTGCAACCTCGGATTTTGGAGCTATAGTGCCATATCTTCTGCCCGCTGCCCTTGCCTCATCAAGGGTGCCACAACGTCAATTTTGCTATCCCATTTTTCTTTCACTTTTCTTTCTTTTTCTCCTTTTTATTCCATTCCTTTTTTCTTAAACTATTTAATCATAACATTTCCCACATAAATGTGGTGTTAAAACACACAATTGATCCCTCCCATTAAATCAAAATTATTTCTTTAATTCACTATAAACTAACATTTCATACAAATTTCTGCACATTTAATGTAATCCATTATAGGTTACCCCAAATTGATCATCTAAATAAATTTATTAAATTTACTCACTTTTTTTAACACCTTAGGTGTTGTAGACCACCCTGTAATTTTGATTATTGTACCCAAATTTGTAATTTTCTTCACATTTTTAGACTAGTTCATACTTGCGGATCTGTATCCATATGATACACCTTGCAAGTTATAATTGCTCAATCATAAAATACTTTTACTAACACCATGACTGATACAATTCCTAATTTAAGCAATATAATGAAGTCAACATAATATAAGGATAGACTTATGAAAACTAAACAGCACTCAGCCAACATATATAATTTCATTTTCAGTAGAAACACAAACTCAACATACTTAGATTGCCTTATCTCTAGGCATTTTTATTCTTATATGCTATTATGGTCCCTCCTTGTACCCTTGGCTAGAAGCCTGCTAAGTCTTTCCGTTGTTTTCCATGGCACCTCACCTCATTGCTCCATAAGTACTACATACTAACTAATTCAGAAATCATACCATTACACACCTGTACTGTCAAGGCACATTCGCACTCCATAGTGTTATGACACGTCTAGGCCATCATGCATTTGTTTCATACATCCTTATTCAATGCAGTGGCATTAATCATGCAATACAATAGTTTAATAATATCATAACAACAATATAAATCCACATAGTACAATCCAAAAGCATGCTCATCTAAGGATAATTAGTATTAATCTAGGTTATTAGGCCTCAATATTCAATTTGTCATTCATTATAATAATCCCAAGCCATTATATCTAGCTCAAGCCTTCCAGGCCACTACGCCAATTAGGTGTCACAATACCAGGCCATCTAGGCCTCCACCTTATACGAGTGTCAAGTCAGACCATTCAGATCTTCACATTATATCCAGGCTATCCAGGCATCGCAGCCAAGCCCTAGGCCTCATCCTAATCGGATGTCAAGTTTAATGGGTTATTTAGGCATCACAGCCAAGCCCCACCCTCTACGGGTGTTAGGTCTAGGCCACCATAGAACTCATTGCCATCACAGATGGCATCGCCATCCAAGCCATCACTAACCTCCTCACCATCACAGGCAGTAGCCAGGCCATCACAAGCCTCTTCGCCATTGTAGGCGGATCGTCATCTGGTTGTCTGGGCCATTATGCCTACTGGGCATATCTGTACCAGGTCAATCAGACCTCCATGCCAACCGTCACATACATACCAGGCCAATCCTGGCCTCCATGCCATATACACCTGCAAACCTTTGCCACCCTTATGGGGCATATCCACCTTTACTAGACATGGGCATTAGAGACTTTAGCACCCCTTACCAGGCTTATCCACTTTGAGGTATCACATTCACACTTACATTTCTACCACCCATCGCCATGTTCCTCAGACAATGTGCATATTATATCACATAATTTTTCACTTATACATCCATATACATCACATACTTACATGTTTTGCATATATAAATTTCATCAATTAATTCTATCAATCAAAATGCATCTAAGCAAGTAGCTTAGACTCATTGCCACATTCAATGTTAATCATATAAGGGAATACACAAGTTTTGATCAATGAACATAATTCAATTAAGTCATGACAACATCCAACATCAATCCATACACACAATACATAATTTCTTCAATCCCATGCTTTCATCAAATTCATCAATCAAGGCATTCTGGCCTCACATCAAAATTTTCCATGTCAAACTTAAGTTAACACACAAATACACCAGTTTATTGTTCTCAACCGTATGACAAATAACAAATCAATTCAACCATAACATGTATATTAAATCATTTAATTCAAGTACGCATTAGCAAATTACGGAATATTCATTACCGACTGACTTCTCTTACTTTTACAAGTAAGACATAAACAACTACATAGACATAAATAATTACATGAACATGTCATCATTTACCATAATCAGTCGCAATCCAAGACATCAAACAATGCTCATAAACAACTATAAGATATCATGCTTCATGACATCTGTCATAGAATACATATCCACACAATCTGAATAGACTTCAACTTACTTAGACAAGTAAGACATAATAGTTCATCCAATCCACATGCTCACAAGCAAGGTTATTCAATCATGTATAAACATGCCATCCTTAACAATAGTCAACTAAAGTATGCTTCCATGCCCATAATACAAAACATTGGAAATGATGCCACAATACATATCCACACCCTGCAAGTGTCAATTTACCTTACTTCCATGCCATCCTAGCATCTCTACCACCAAGGCATTCAAGCTTTTCAAACCTATCTGTATCTCATGGATATCACAAATCAGTTCATAAAATCATCAAACAAAAATCAAAATTAATGCCCAGATACACATCTAGGGCTTATGCCACAAGACATCATAATCAATTAATTGATCATAAGAACTCACACAATCAGGGTACACATGCTAATTCATGAAACTTCACAGTTTTATCATTTCAATTTCACATTCACAGACACTATAAAACAAACATGCCAATCAGATGCACATATAGGCACCACTATGTTTCACTGCGCTACTCAAGTCATAACAAATATATGTTACCAATATAAATATTCATTTCAATCATACTTGTGCTATCATAGTACTATCACCTTCCTTCCATATCAATATCCTCTATGTAATATCATAACCATTCGCATGCCCATCCTGTCTTACCTCATGCCTTCTTTTTATTCTTATGCTAATGTTCTCTCATACTCCTTATGAGTTCATCAATTCGTATTAGGCATGTCATTTCCTATTTCCTTTTGTCATTGCCAATATAATTCTTGAACTTAGTGCTATCACTTAGATTAGTGGGACATATCACACAGATAAGTTACTAAGCTTTGATAACATTTTGTCACACCTAGCCCCCGGGACTATGCGTTTCACTATCCTCCTATAATTTCCTATTTTTAAGGAAAATTTCTACCAAAAATCTACAGAGTCTCTCTTGAAAATATCAAGATCCATTCCTATGTATACATTAATATGTAAAACTAAACTTTTTAATGACTATAAAGAAATGCTAAACTTAATAAAGCACACACCCATAGTTGCATGTCCAAGATCAAAATTGAATCATGATGGCAATATATCTCACTAAATTATTACAATCCAGCCACAATAACATGAATAATTACTATGAGATACCATTATATTTCATTTACATCAATTAGATTCATTCATACATCATACAACAATTGAATCAAATACAATGACACTTACATGAAGGGATTTCAATCCCAATTCATCTTACCACATGAAAATGTCTTCAAGTTTGTTCACCAGTCCCATCCCACAATTAGGATTCTTTACCTATCCTGTCAGCTAAAAACCTAGAATAAGAAGGCATAAGTTTGAGCAACTCAGTAAGTATGCAAATAGAAAACACTAATAATTCATGAAGAACATGAATAAAACATAGCTATGTAACCACATCATGAATATATCCATGAGGCTCAAGTCCTCATCAAATCACTGTATATCCTACGTCATTTAGGTGTATAATATCATAAGTCATATCTTTATATTATAAAACATGATAAATATCAGAGTTTTGTCATGCAGGCACTACAAATCATAACAGTGTCCTTCAAGCATAGTATCCCATCATTCAGTTATTACAATTCATGGAATATTTCCCATTCCTCCCATATACCCCTTCACATTTATTCAATCATCTAATACCAAATGAAGAATCGTGGGATAATCTTTATCCCTATAAGTCATCAATCCATATATTCATGTCATCTAATATATATTACTCATACTAAATGAGGGGATCTTTGCTATCCCTATCCAAAACAAGAATTTGCATAGTGTATCTCATAAAAGATATAGCAATTGCATTAGGGAATACACTCTATTCCCTTTAATCCATATACATATACAATATTCATAGGATATTTCATATCCTATCATATTCACACAATCACATCGTATAATGATCACAAATAAAGTTATTTAATACATACTCAAGGGATACTCACTATCCCAAACCCGTTTAACCTATATCAATTTTTAGCAAGACACGGGATATCCACTATCCCCAACCAAAACATATATGTCCGGATACAACCAATGAGATACTCATCATCCCCATTCATGCATCCATTTAAACAACAACAGAGGGAGAGAGGGGACCTACTTACTTTATTGATGGCTCATCTTACACTTTTTGAGTTTCCATTCCTTCTCGTCCTGCTCAATAATCTTGTATGTACCATCATATCATTTATTTACAATAGCAACATTAATTAATGTCATATCCATTAACATATAATAACTCCACAATTCAATTAACCAATAATTAAGCTTACTTAAAAGTGGATTAAGCTCATAGGTTGATGATTCAGCTACTTGATCTTACTATATACAAAAGCCACTTAATCACACTATATACAAAAACCATTTTTCACCTCTACTTAGGTTATGGCCCAAAAATAACTTTTTCACCTTCAAACAAGTCTTAAATCACTATAATCTAGGTCTTAATCAATTTTCTCATGATAATTACAATAAAACATAAAAACCCCCAAATTTCATTATTCTTAAACCTTATCTTAAGATGAAATCTCATTTCTTATGCTGAATTTAATGCCAAAATGATATAATTCGTTCATTACTCACTTTCTCCCTTTAAATCTCACATCAATTCTACACTTACTATGCATTCCAAGTGTAGCTTCCACCCATGCATGAGAATCCAAGCTCAAGACATGGCATAGCACACTCCAGTTAATGAAAATTATTTGCCTTCTTCCGTCACCATATAAACTGAAGAAGTTTAGGTTTGAAAATGATATTGATGGGTTTCCCTTTTTAAACATGATTAATCATTGCTATAATCATGCAAAATAGGCTTAAAAATATAGGATTTGGGTGTGGGGAGAAAGAAAATGGTATAGGGTGAAGAAATGAAATGAATTTGGTTGAAAAAGTTAGCCACCCCACTTATAGCACTGACTGGCACCGCGACCTCAGATTCTTGCACCATGAAGCTAGATCTTTTGCCTGCCACCCCTGCCTCATCAACAACTTGTGTTGCAGCGTCCATTCTGGCACCATGATGCCAATTTCACTGGCCCATTTTTCTTCCATTTTTCTTCCATTTTTCTTCTTTTTATTCTATTCCATTTTTTAAACTATTGAATCATAATATTGCCCACATAAATGTGGCATTAAAACACTCAATTGATCCTTCCATTTAATCAAAATCAGTTCTTTAATTTCCCCCAAACTAACATTTTAGACAAATTTTTAGCATATTTAATGCAATCCATTATAGGTTCCCCAAATTGATTATTTAATGAAATTTATTGAATTTACTCACTTTTCCTTAACACCCCGGGTGTTACGACTTCCTAGTCGAGTGCATCGGCAAGTAGCTGAAATGAATTAGAATGGAATCCCTCTAACAATTCCAAAGCTAGCAACATTCGTCTCTAAAATGGACCCATCCCCAACTCTAATAGCAAAACAAGAAGAAGGACCACCCATGCCACCCCCAAATTTAATGGATCTGCTACTTGAAAACTTTCCTCAATGGAGCCTACACGTGGATGATTTTTTAAGAAAAGATGGAGTCAGAGCCCAACTCATTTTATGGAGTCCTGAAGGATAGGTAATTCAATACACATTATAGTTCGATTTTTCCACAACCAACAACGGGGCTAAATATGAAGCTCTGTTAATAGGCCTAAGGATTGCTCAAAAGCTCAAAACCCATAACTTAATCATCTATAATGACTCTCAACTAGTAGTAAAGTAACTGTTAGGGGAATAAGAGGCTAAGGAGCCTCTAATGATACAGTACTTGTCCACCGCTAAAGCCATGTTGGAACAAATCCGCAAAATCAATATTTTACAAATTCCTAGAGAAGAAAATGAATAGACTGGTAGAATATTAAAATTGTCTACAACACTAACTTTTCTCCCACAGAGAACAATTTTACTAGAACACCTTGTGGCTCCTAGTGTTCCCGAAATTGGCAAATGGCAATGGAAGGCACAGAGCCCTCCTGGATGGATCACATCCATGCATACCTAAAGAAAAGAGAAAAGCTAATGGATCTGGTAGAAGCTAAAAGGCTTGCATGCTTAGCTACAAAATTTATCTATCTAGATAACAAGATACACTAAAGAGGATATTCACACCTGTATTTGTGAGGCGTAACTGAAGGGGAAGGGAAAGAAATCCTCAAATAGATACATAAGGGAGAATGTTCAAACCACATAAGAGCTAAGACTCTTGCATTCAAAGTAGTAAGATGAGGATACTATTGGCCCATGATGGCAGCAAAGGCCAAAGAATATTTCAAAAAATGTGACAACTGCTAGAAGCATGTCTCCATTCCCCGACTCCTGGCAACCAAGCTCTTAACAATCAATAGCCCATGGCCATTCTACCAGTGGGGAATGGACATTCTGGGACCTTTTCTACTAGCCATAGGAAGGAAGAAGTACATATTCATGGCCGTAGATTACTTCACAAAATGGGCGGAAGCCAAAGCCACCAGATCCATCTCCACAAAGCAAACTAAAAATTTCATGATGCGAAGCATAATGTGGAGGTTCAGAATTCTAGGGATCCTCATCACAGATAATAGAACCCAATTCGAGAACAAATACTTCAAAGAGTTTTGTATCTCCCACAAGATCTAATAAAAGTTTTCTTTAGTAGCACAATTTAGACAAATGGGTTGATAGAAGCCACAAACAAAAATATCATAATCGGCCTAAGGAAAAAAAGGGAAGGCTTCGGAGATAGTTGGTACTAAAAACTCCCAAAAGCACTTTGAGCTTTGAGAACAATGTAAAAAAAGTTCTACAGGTGAGTTGCCTTTCATGTTAACTTATGGATTCAAAGTTGTGATCCCCATAGAGCTGAAAATTCCCTTTGCCTAGACTGCAAGTTTCAATGAAAAGGTTAATAAAGAAGTCCTAAAAACAAACCTAAACCTACTAGAGGAAACAAGGATCAATTCCCAAACTAGAATGGCTCGATATTAGGCCCAAGTTAGGTAAAACTATGATCGAAAGGTCAAGGTAAGGAGCTTAAAGGAAGGAGATCTGGTCTTGAGGAAAGCGTCCATCACCAATTTTACCCACACAAAAGGTAAACTCACTCAAAACTGGGAGGGCCATATAGAATAGCCAAAGCCCTAAACAATGAGACTTACCAGCTGCAAATACTGAATGGTAAGAGCATCGCAAGAGCTTGAAATGTTGAGCATTTGAGGATATACTATTAGTAGAATCCCTTTTAACTTTTTGCATTAGTGTACAATTAGTTTAATAAAGTAATGAATGGATTCTCATGGTTATTCAAAGAATTTTCTATTAAAGCTACCTCACTTTGCTAGTGCTTTTTCTAATAAAAATTGAAATAGGTCAAAAAGTCCAATGGCGCACCTGAATAGAGGAAGTTAAGAAGACCAATTCGATAATACCGAACTAAAGGACGTGCCTGAGTAGAGGTCATTGAGTATTCTGGTTTTGTTCGCAGAACCAAACAGCAGGTCTAAGAGAGGCCCCAAAGTTTCCAGTTTCGTTATATGCCCAACTGGAAGGTGCACTTGAATGGAGGCCACAAGCATTCCGGCTCCATGCATAAAATCGAAGAGTGGGTCTAAGAGAGGCGTTGGAGTTTTTGGTTTTGCTATATACCCGACCAGAAGGTGCACATGAATAGAGACCACTAGCATTCTAGTTTTGTTCACAGAACTGAAGAGCGGGGTCTAAGAAAGGCCCTAGATTTTCTGGTTTCACTATATGCTCAACCAAAAGGTGTGCCTGAATAGAGGCCACCAGCATTTTGGTTTTATTCACAGAACCCTATAATAAGGAACCGAAAAGCTAGCCTAAGAAAAAGTTTGCAAATCATCCCTGACTCGTGACATGGAATCAAAGAATGTGCCAAAATATAGGCTAGTTCAACAAAAGCATTCAAAAATCAACCAAGTTACAGGCAGTTTCATCAAAAGATTCATACCACCAAGTCTTTCACACATACCCAAAAACACCAGATCATAAAAGTTGGACAATTGCAAATCTTCCTCATCTAGTTGAATATCTTTTAGATCTATTCTAGGAAATTTTCTAGAAATCTTCCTTTTACAAGAATTAAAGGCTTACTTAAAGTAATCAACTAGCTACTAGAGCAACACCTCTTGGCACTCAGGTTTCATAGCCAGCTTCTCCAGACGTAGTTGGCTGACCTAAGAGAGTTCCGCAGCTTGTTGCTCCCTTAACAATCAACCTCCACTGAAAAGTCGCTTCCTTGTCCTTTAATGTGTTGACCTCCTGCTATAATGCCTCCTCCCTCCCAACATCCTCCACCTCCAACCGAGCTAATTTCTCCACCTTAGAATCTATGGCAGCAATGGCGGTGTCATACTCAGCCTTCGCCTTAGCGAGAGCCTTCTCCACTTCTCCATGCCACCACCATTGCATCTTGCTTCATAAGTAGATCAGGTAGTCTCCTCCAAATCTTTGAAGTGTTTCAGCTATTTCTCTAATTTAGCCTTTAGAACAGTGAGTTCAACATTCATGCAATCCCATTCATACTGAGTAGATGAGGAGAATGCCTTCTCCATTTTGCCTCTAGCTACTCCTCTGTCTCCTGCAAGCACTTTGACTTGATTCATAGTTGTTCTTGATCACTATTGAGTTATTGTATGCAGAGCCTCATCCTATCTATAAAATTTTGCCTTGTGATCGAGCTTTGTACTATATCTAGAGTAGAATCAATCACCAGATCATCCCATGACATCTTGAGGGCACAAGATCAGTCGACAAGACTGAAAGCTTGGTGACAAAGACAACAGGTTGATCTGGATGCTCTAAGAGAGAAGTTATTAGCATTGCCTCCCCTCAAATAACTTTGATAGGTGAGGAAGGCCCTAAGGAGCTCTTAGTGACAAAAGCAAGACCCCGCTAAAAGAAGCTGACCCAGGAGCAGAGGATGGTCCACTTGAGCTTGAAGCTTCACTATAGAGGTGTTCGGCAGAAGGAGCCAAGCTGGGACCTGAATACATATGCTTTAAGACACAAACCAACTAATCAGAGGTAAATAAGCTTGTAACAATGTTGAGGTAGAGAAGTAAACACATATTCAAAGAGAGAGAGAGAGAAGAGATAACGAAAGAAACACTAAGCGATAAAAACAATAACCGGTCGAGAAGCGGCAATAGCCAAAGAGGAAGCCTCCACAAACAACACACTTTCTTGTGGTGCCAAAACAACTGGCCTCCCTTGAGCCTCTAGTGTTCCCCCACGACAGCCTCCATAGAATTCCTCGCCACCATCAACTTCGGACCTGCCATTGCAATCATACTAAGCAATAGCTTGGGACCATAGGAAATAGGGGAAATGAGAGGGGAACCAACATGCATAGAAGTAGTTGAGGAGGCAACAAAAAATATAACAAAAGATAAAGAATGTACAATTGACAAAGAAATAGAAGAAGGAAGTGCAGAAGAAGAAGAATACACTACCCCTCTAAAAAGATCATCATTATCCCCCAAGGATGGATCCACTCCCCAATAGTTATTTCAAGACCAAAAGATGGATGTTGGTCCATCCTGTTAGCTTGATTGGATTTGGAGGAGTGGATGTAGAAGTTTGTGATGTGTTCTCACCTATAGAAAGGACAAAAGGACTAGCTTCAAAAGAACTAGCAACCCCTAGCGATTCCAATTGAAGTTTTAGAGCTAATGATTGCTCCCTCTTAGAGCTGGGAGAATGTGAAGAGGGGGGAAAACTAGTGGAAGTGTGGGACCATTGCCTTTGAGCAACTTTCTTAATTCGCCGCTGTGAGGAGTAGCATCGAAATAAGGGAAGAGATCATGCTTTTGCTTCATCATACAACTCAAATAAGGGAATCAAATAGACAAAGAAGGAATAGGGTTAGGTTGGCAATCTCTAGACTCAAGAAGCCACACAGAAAATCTGCTTGGAGACAATGATCAAAGGAAGATATAGCGTTAACTAACAACAAACCTATAGTCAGCAATATATACCTAAGGACATATAAACTATGTCGCTATAAAGAGGAGAGAGAAATTGAAAGAAGGATTGGACTATTAGTCTAAACCATTAGAAAAGGAAAGTCCCCCTTGACCTTAACCCAAGCCCAATGACTTTTCTAGCAATCGATTGGGTCTGGATTTTCCTTGAACAACTTTCGCCAAGGGGGACAGAAGATAAGATAAAAATAATAAGGTGAATGAGGAGCCTTACTCAAAGTAAAAATGAAAGAAAACATCAAGAGAGTGAAAACAGAAACCTCTCATAGATTATGAACCCAACAGAAAAGGGATAGAATATAATGCCAACTATTCGGGAACAACTGTCCTTGGGAAATGTTATAGCCGAAGAAAAGAGTAGAGATGAAATGAGTCTAGTCAAGGCAAAATCCCACCCTAAGAGAACCCAAGGAGACAGGAAGGAGGTTTTCTCAGGAATGCTAAGAAAGGGCAATGGGTTCAGGAAACACCCAACTCATTCTTTTAGGTAGAGGGTAGAGCCTGAATGCTTCCATGAAATTATCAGACAGACAAGGATAAGATTTTTTGACAGCCATTACTGAAGATAAATATAAATAAAATCTTAAAAACCTAGCGGAAGACGATTACCATAAGAGGAGAAGAAACAATGGTAGTACAGAGACAAGAGGAACCAAGGAAAAGGCAAAGAGCAGGCAAATGGTTTCTCGCATCCATGGCAACTTCTTAAATAATGCCTCCTAGTGAAACTAGTTGGCATTTTGTGAAAAACTGGGGAAGTGCCCACCTAGGACATCATAAAAACCAAAAATTGACCATTTTTTTACTTCTCATCGCACTTATACCCTATATACATGGCGGATGGAAACATCAAAGGGTCGCATTCATATGGGAAAAGCTGCCATAGAATGAGTAGTGTCAAAGCTCGAGATAAGGAAAAAGTTGGCCCAAAAGTGACCTTATCACAAAAAAAAGAAAGTTGGTCATTAGATCTGTCCTCCTCTTTCAAATGGATCCCCCAAAATAGAAGGGACAAAAAAGTCCAAACAGAAGCATCAGAGATTTGTTAGTATTTCACTACTAGCAAATCCACTGTAGCACTCTCAAAGAGTATCGATGGATTTGCTAGAGACAAAAGAGATGCATGAAACATAACCAGGCACTTTAAGAGAGGAAAAAAGTACACCCAAAAAAATCATTAGCAAACTAACGTCTTTGATTGCAGAATTGCAAAAGGACTATTACATCATTACGAAAAAGGAAAATATGACTAGTGAGAGAATCCACGATTGCTTCTGGCTCCTCTATCTTCCTATAGGCAGTAGACAGTTCCTTCTTAGTAGTTCGAAGCAAAGATTTGGGGGGATTCAATTCTACACCCAGCCGCTTGATCTCTCCATAGAGAAATTAGATCCACTCGGCTGACTAAGAATTAGCACTTGCACTCCCAAGGATGATTTCCTCATATTGAACTTGTGTAACAGGATTAATTTCTTTGACTTGCTTGGCAGGGTTGATTTGTATAGTAATGGGCTTAATTTCTTTAGCTTGCCTGGCAGGATTAATCCGTATAGCAATGGGATTAATTTCTCCAGCTTGCTCAGTAGGGTTGATTTCTTCATATCGAGCCTGTGCAGTAGGATTAATTTCTTCGGCTTGCTTGATAGGGTTGATCTGCATAGCAACAGTGTTAATATCCTCATACAAGGTTGGCTTGAAAGAAATGCTTGTAAGATCCACACTAAGCAGCCCCTTAGAGACATGGGTGAAAGGAGAAGAGAACATCATTTATGGAGGATGAGGTAGTAAAGATGAGACATTAGGTGGCAGGCTTGACACATTACATTAATGCTACCATTGGTTACCAAGGAACTGAATTCACACATCGCATCAAAAAAATAATGCAATGATCCAAGTGGTTTAGAAAATTAAAAAAGCTTAGAGTGCATTACATGTCTCCTTAAGAGGGAACTAGTGTTAGGGAACTTTAACACAGATACCCAATCAATCTGCTGGCTATATGCCACGTTAGACCCCTTAGAATAGATTGGATACCTCTCTCCACAATCCAATTGGCATAGGACTGCAGCTGCATGTTTTCCCAAAGTCCATCTCTGAGAATGACTCAGCATCCCTCTTGTGTACAAGCTATGTATGCTTCCTAGCTATGCACCCACGCTCAACTATAAATATGCCCAAGTATGTACCCCCCAAAAAATACAATCTCTTGCTACTATCTCATTCCCTTCAAAAGAGTCCCATTTAGTAACTTGAGTGTCAGAGTGTTCATGCCGGGAACACCCCCCAACAACCTCCGACCTTTGTTCTAGTCTTGTACGATTCTATGCGGGATTTTCTTAAGAGCCATATCAGTATTCCTTTCGGGGAAGACCCAAACAAAAATGAATGCAAGAAAAACCCCAAAATAATAGCCCAAATAAAAAATGCAAGCATGGAGTATCAATCTAGTACTTCCACAATTGCCAAGTAGTATCCAAATGCTAGTGCCTATCAACGATATCTCAAATACTTGTGTCTTCATATTGAAACCAATTGCTAAATTACTAAATGTGTATATATATATATACATATATATTGTATAAAATAAGAAAAAAATTCTAATCAAGCATCACTGTATATTTTAAGACCTATGTATGGCCTATACAATGTGGTGCCTTATATAATAATGCTAGATCAAGTTCTATCAATAGTGAAATGTATCCCTGTAAGGGAAAAAAATGAAAATAAGAAAAGTATAGAGGCATTCCCATCAAGATGAGATCAACTGAGGTACCAATGGTATAAGATTTCTAATCAAAGGATCCCTTATAATTGGAAATGATCACAAGCCACTGTTAGGTATCATGTCCTTGCATTTTCTCAATTATGTTCCTTCCCTTCTCCTCAATGTGGCCCCTCTTCTCTTCAAGTCTCTCCCCCCCTCTTCTTCCCTAAATCCATCTTCCTTACTCTTCTTCTTACTCTATTTGGCTTTTGATCATCATTGATAAACTTTGTTCTTCTTCCCTTGCAGTAGTTGATCCATATGTACAGTACAAACTCTCTAACTTACTCACACCACCACTTTCTTGTATATCGGCACTTTGTAATAGTGATGTTCTTAATTCTTCCATTGATTTTCCATTGATGGGCTACTCACTAGAAGCCAACAGGCGAGTAATAGTTTCCAAGGAAAAGGTCAATTGTGAAATAGGTTCAATTAGCACTGACTGAGTGTTCGCGACAGTCTTTGATTTCTCATGATTGCTATTTCCCTTAGTGTTGGGTTTGATTTTAGCTTCAACTGGTTAACTACTAGGTGGATCACGTGTTGTTGATTCACTAGTTTCATAATGCATCCAAATGAATGGGGCCTCCTCCTATGGGATCTAGTCCTTTTTTTCTATAATCACCCATGGAATGCATACAGTTTCATAGAAATATTGTCATCCTTATAATAGAAATTATTAACCTGCATTGCACCATCCTATCTGTCATAGTGGTGAATAATAATGCTTAAGCACAGACAGTCCTTGATGCCCAAAATATACATGTATAGGCAGAGTCACCACCCAACCAATTCTCTACAAGAACTAGATAGGTCATTCATAATGCACCACTTGCATGATGTATGACAAAACAACCAGAAAGGTTGACATGTTAATTCTTGCATAGTAATCTTGTTTGGAAATGACCAAATGATTTAAATATGAGGATCAGGGACATGCAAATGTGTATCATGCATGATCATTGGCATTATCTTGTGTGAAGCATGCTTGCATGGCCAGCCTAGATCATGCCTCCAATTTGTGAATGGGCAATATATCAATTGTGAGTATGGGATATGATTTAGTTATGACATAAATTAAGAAGCATAGAGTTGCATCCATGAATAAGATGGATGGTCCCCATTATATAGGTTGTTCGTCCAAGAGAAGATCTATTGGAAATGCCCAAAAAGTTTCTAAATAGAAAGAACATGCTAACCACCAAATATTTATTCTTTTGGGATAATAGATAACTATTGCTGCATTGGTTTCCAGAATAGCATAACTGTCTCATTTTAGGTTGCTTCCAAAACTGTTAAATCATGCAAGTTGTGCTATGGTCTTTCAAATTCTGAGATTTCAAAGCATCCTTCTGATCTAGAGTTGGGCCCATAAGGAAATTATTTGAAATAAGCACCAAGGCCTAACCGTTACAGTATATCCTTCCAACACATGACTTTTAGATATCAATAAACTACTATAATAGTAACTAAATCAAATTCTATTGGGTAGAATCACACTAGCTGACCTTGAAAAGACTACTGATGAGCATAGCAACATGCACGTTGGTAATTTTATGCTCCCCCACAAAAGAATCCAAGTCCTAGCCTATGTCAGGCATGGATGTGAAACCAAACCATAGTCGATCAGAAGGGGGTGGCATTATATATGATCTTATTGTTCCTCAAAGTGACATAACCCTTATAGCCAAGGAAAGAGGCACTTGTTCAGATGAAGAAATGTGATTAGAATATCATCACATTTTTCTTTGCTTGAATTGATAACATGTCCACTTTTTAAATCACTCAAAAGCTTAATTGAACCAACACAAGAGAGAATGACTTGCTAAAATAAACAAAAGGATGATAAGGTATGTTCACATGACATATGCAGAGCACTAAATGTCTTGTGCTATCCTTGACTTAAATCTAATGTATGTTCAAATGTTCATCATTCTAATATTCATCTGGGTAGGCTACAACTGATGATGCACACTTGCCTACAAGTCACATGGATTGGAAAAGCAAATCTAGTTGATTGGTAGACCTCTATATGTTTCGTTGCAGAATAACTTTTAACTATTTAGAGTGGCGCATACCTTCACAAATCTCAGCCATATGAGGTTTGTCCCAATTTGAGCCCTGATGAATGTTAAAGATCATGATGGATCATAGACCTTCCACTTATATTTTGAGCACGAGCTTATAACAAGAAAAGTTTTCATTGTTGTCTTGATTCAATTGTTTTTTCAATATATGAGGTGATTTTACATCTAGATCAACCGAGAACTCCTGGGAAGTTGAGTAGAAGTAAAGAGCACACTTGTTCAATATCTCTATCAAGTCTGATTGCATATATCTAGTCAACAATGTAACTTCTGCATGATCCATTGTAAATATCAGTGGCCCTTGAAAGGAATTGGTTAAAACATGTTGAAGGATTCTTTATAATAGATTTGTGATTGTAATGTTTTTTTTTTGTATGAAAATAAGATAATAGAAAGGGACTTTCTTTCTAGGCAATAGGATCCCATGCTAAGATTGCATTCTTCTTTCATTTATTAGCCTCCTACTTAATCTATAAATTTTAGGTGCATGGCACTTAAAGGCATTTTTGGTCTCCATCAAGTGTTTGGAGGTTAGATCCCCTTTGAGTGATAGACTGCTCCTCCTTTTTTAATTGCCCTAACTTCATTATCATTTCTGCATTCTAGAATCTATAATTTAAATTTTCATGTTAAAGTAGTAAGCATTTTCCTCCTTAGCAATGGCCATCAACATCAATGAAAAGGGGAAAGAAATAGAAAATGTCAATTTTGTCATTTCATTTATTTTCAATAGATTTATTAAAACATGACAAGCTTATCATGCTCAATAAAAAAAAGAAATTCATAAAAAAGAAGAGAAAAAAAAAGCTAGAGATCAATGCTATAAAGATCTTTGCAGAGCATATACCTATTAGCGCAAGCAAGGATGTCGATGTCAATTGGGGAAGATGATGCAGAGAGAGAGGTATTGTATTGGTAGGCATGTCGATCGGAGAAGATGGTGAGGAGATGGAGGTGTTATAAGGATAGGGATGTTGATTGGGGAAGATGATGAGGAGATGAAGGTGTTATAGGGGTAGGGATGTCGATTAGGGAAGATTACGAAGAGATGGAGATATTACAGGGCCAGGGATGTCGATTTGGGAAGATGGCAAGGTGAGGAAGGTTTTTTAGATAGCAAGGATGTCAATTTGGGATGGGAAATGGGGTGTAGAATCAAGAGGCAAATGAGTTTCTAGAGCTAGGGCAAGCAATCTACTTGCAATGACAAGTAGTTTACTCGCAGTGACAGTTAATTCTATTTTCAAATTACCCTTTGACTACTTGATCTTTAATACATCATGCATTTGGTTTTCAATGATCTAGATTTGTGTTCTACTTTATTTAAAGTAGAATGCATTCTATTGGATCTAGCCTCAAAAAAATAACACCCTGAGCATGAGCAGGGCAGAAAAGATAAAGAGTAGCAAGTGCAGAAGAGGTATGGAGATTCTAGTGGGTCAGGGTAGAGAGTTTTGGGTCTTGATTGAATGGGCGATACCCAAACACCAGATGGACTCATCATGTGAAGCCTCTTTCTTTAATCACTACACGTGCAACTCAAGTGACTTGATTTTCTATGTATGTTTTAAATGCTTCTCTGGCAATTAAATAAAAACACATTGAAATAACAAAGGCTAATCCCACCTGGGGGTTTATTCAGATTCCCAAGAAAGAATTAAACACACTGGTGCTTGGACTTATAAATGGGGGAATGGTGTAGATGGATGGATAGTGAGCCAAGAAATGGATAACCACAGCCAGTTACTTGCATGTGATGTGAAGGTCGATTGTGCAGCCATTCTGACTAATGGATTATTTTTCATCCATGCATTCACCCTTTCCAAAGGGATTCGAGATGGCCACCACAATCTCGGATGCATTGACCATATATGGGTTCACTGTTTTAGGATTAATACCCTTGATTAAATTGCAAATAATATCTCATCCCTATGCAAAATATTATTTAAAAATAAATATTATATATATGTTTGTGTAGGTCATATCAAATAAAAAGCATTTTGTGGCCCATTTGAAGCTGATAAAATTTTTAATGAGTTAGAAGACATTTTAATGTAATTTGCATCCACAATGATTTCATTAGCTATGATATTAAGCTTCCCAACTTTATTAGGTGTGGCCCAAATTAATTTTTGTTTGATTGATTTTTCTCATATATTTAGATTGCATTTGTGAGGAAAAGACCTGCTAAAAAGAGCTAGTACATTGTGTGGTGGACAACTAGGGAGAAAGCAAAGCTCATGTAGAAGCTAATCCTTCTAACATGCTAACACTAGAGGATGGGGCCCAACCCTGCAGCCTAGCTCGAGAAGAGGTAGCATTTGTCCATCCCTAGTTGCTTGGTGTATGGCCTTGTTAGCCTACAACAATTGATAACTAGCTTTAAATCTATTTGATTTAGCAATGCAAAAGAAGTAAAGAGGTTGGCGATCCATTTGTAGAAGTCTATTAATTAAAATCAGATTTATACTCGCTATTTTGAATATGAACATTGACATGGAGGGCATGCTCTTAAAAATGTAATTAATGTTGCATTGTAGCTCAATTCTAAAAATGAATGTGTTTGGGTCATCCCCAAACGGAATGCTGATGTGACTCTTGAGAAGATCTCGTCTAGAATCCTATAAGACTAGAACAAAAGTTAGAGGACATCGGGGTGTTCCCAACATGAACACTTCGATGCTCAAGCCATTAAGGAACTCTTTTAGAAATGATGGGATAGTAGCAAGGGCTTGTATTTTTGGGACTATATACCTAAGGGTATTTATAGTTGAGCATGGGTGTGTAGTTGGGATGAGTACAAAGCTTGTATACAAGTGAGACAAAGATTCTCACCTAGAGAAGGATTCCAGAGGGATACGAATCCCATTAGTACTAGTCTCATGGGATTGCATAGTAGTTGGATTAGATATCCCAGTAAAGTAGGGATCTAATGTGGTGTGGTATCAGCTGGAAAATTGGATACCTGTATTAGAGTTCCCTAACACCAGTCCCCCCTTGGGGAGACGTTAGCGAAGTTTGTCTTCTTAGTCGCTTGATTATCGGTACACGCTTCTGAAATGGCTCTATTCTCTAGTGTCCACATTTAGTCCCATAAAGCATAGCTAAATTTGGAACCCTAAAGATTGATTTCGTCGATTGGAATGCTTGGGCTGATCCATACACCTTTGGCTCGATTCTGTTTCAAGGGACCCACAAGCTCTTGGACCAGTTCCTCAAACTGGAATGCTATGGGGGATCCACGCAACTTTGGCTCAGTTTCGCTCTAAGGGACCCACAAGGTCTTAGACTGATTCGGCAAACTAGAACACTATGGGGGATTTGCGTGACTTTGGCTCAATTTTGATCTAAGGGACCCACGAGCTCTTGGACTAGTTCCACAAATTGGAATGCTATTAGGGATCTGGAAGCCTTAAACTCGGATCATCCTTTCATGCCTTTTACCATTTTTAAAATCTATCAGCGGTTACTTCCCTCATCCATCCATGTGTACATGGCTTAAATGCAATGAGATGGAAATACAGTGCAGATTTTTGTTTTTCATGAAGTCCTAGGCTAGCAATGCCGGTTTGCATGGAACCCTAAATGGTTTCATGAGGGCATCTCTATAAAACACTGCCGCAATAATACGAAACCATTTCCTGCTCTGTTTTCTTTTCCCAAGCTCTGCACTTTCTTCTTCTCTCCTGGCATTGCTCCTTTGTCTTCTTCCCTAGTAGTGTCTCTCCTTAGGATCTTTAAATCAATTCTCTTATCTTTTCCCAAATGGCAATTAAAACATTGCATCTGTGTCTTTCTGATAGTGTCTTGGAAGCATTCTGGCTCTACCCGTTGCCCGCTAGGATGAGTTACATATTTCCCAAGCTAATTGATCTTCCTTGGCATCATCGGGAGGGCCTCATTGCCTTTTCCTTAGGTTCCCTTAAGGTGGGGTTCTGCCTAGATCAGTTTAACTTCATTCATATTCTTTTCCATAGTTACCATATTTCTCCGGGATAGTTAGTCCCAAATAGTTGGTGTTATATAATGTCTCTTTTCCGCTGGGTCTATAGCCTTAAGGAGATATCTATGTTTTCTTTTTCCATGTTCGCCTACATTTTCACTTTGAGTAAGGCTTCCCACTCAACTTACTATTTTTTTCTCATCCCGCGCCTCCTTAGGGGAGGTTGTTCTCATGGACTATAAACCTAAATGATGATTGGAAAAGTAATTGGGCTTGGGTTAAATCGGTGGGGGGGCTTCCCTTTCCACGAACACCACCCCAAGACATGGAACAATTTTTTTTTCCTAACTAGAATGGTACAGCTTATATCTCATTAGGTATAGGTTAATTTCTTTGGGTGCTCTAGCAGTGGACGCTGTCACCTCTGTTGAGCACTATCGCCAGGTAGACTTTTCACTTGGCTTCCCCGGTCAAGAAGTTATTATTCATGACCCTATTCCTCTATGAGAGTCTATTCTTACTTTGTTTCCCAATTTGAAATCTATCATAGAGAGTGAGTATGAACTGATTACATCCGTTTTGTCAATCCTCCGTAGGTGGAAGAGTCCTTCGTTGCGCCGACTCCTTCCGTCTCATTGGCTCCCTCCACCACGTCGGCTCTCTCCTCTTTGGTTCCTTCTGCTGAAGAGGTAGGTCCATTGAAGGAATAAAGAATTAAGTTTACTACCCAGAGGCAGATTCCTTCCAATTCTTCATATCTTCCTTTGGATCCCTCAGAGAGCAATTAACGGATCCGCTTCCTCAACCGAAGCTTTTGAATGTAGTACGCTCCCTTAATGGGGGGCCTTTTAGGATTTCTTCAAGGTAAAGCTTTTATCCTTCTCCTTTGGCCTCTTCTCCTTCAACCTCTTCCTCCAAGGATTCTGATCACCCTGAGGGAGTGGAGCAATCCTCATCTCCTCATCCTAGGTTGACCTTCGAGGAGACTTTGGCTTATGGGGGAGATTTAAATGAACTCTTAGGAGGGGTAGTTCCCTCTTCATTTGTTCTTCCTGGCTCCACTCTCTCTTCGTCAACAACAGTTCCACCATCCACCAGTTCTGCCTCAGTGGGTGTTTCTTGCTTCGCCCTCTGCGGCAGTGTCTCCACCACATTCTCCACCTCCAGTCATACTAGCTCAAGCCCCTTCTATCCTTCCTTCTTCTTTTGGCGCAGTTTTAGCCTAAGATACTTGTTTGAAGTTGGTTGCAAACATGGTGCCTGAGGTTCAGGGGAGGCTAGTAGAGTCGGAGCCTCAAGAGATGGTAGTTATGTAGGTGTCTCGCCTTGCCATTACCGCAGCTTCCCGTCCTTTTACAGCTTTTGCTGATGAGTGCTCTTCCTTTATTTTTTTATGTGTCCTTTATCTCTTTCTCCTATTCTCTCTCTTTTTTTAGGCTTGTTCTGCTCGGACCGTTTGGCTCATATGGTGAAGCACCAATATCGGGCCCCAGCCTAGGTCCTCTTATTCAGTGCCTCCGAGGAGAGGCTTCAAGTTCCAGCGGGCCAACACCATCAGCATGGTCACTGCCTCTACTAGTCAGAGCTCCTCCTAGCCTGCTACTCAGACCGATGTTGTCTTGAGGGGGAGGACACCAATAGCCTCCCTTCTGGAAGATCTTGTAAAGGCTGCTATCTTCTTTACCAAGCTCGCTTGCCCTATAAACTGCTTCCTAGCTTTGGTAGTGCACTAGGATGAGATGGTGGTGGATTTCGCCTTCAATATCATGTGGAGCACAGTTAGAAGGCATAGCTTCATTGATCTAATGGAGATCATAATGCATAAGCTTGTAGTCACTTGAGAATGGTTGAGATCTAGGCCAAGACCATTTTTGAGGTTCAAGAGCAACGGACCATGCCATCGCCGAGTTTTTTGCTACAACAGTGGAGTTAAAGGAAGAGTGGATCCATTTCAATAAACTAGAGAGGACTACTTTTTAGCTTAAATTAAGGGAGGATGAAGTTCTGGCAAGCCGAGAAACTATGGTGCTCACGCAAAAGAAGGTCGAGGACTCTTTTAAGAGGGTAGAGATCAAGCGCGACGCTGCGGTCCTTGTGTAGAAGGAGGCCAAAGATTCCCTTACGAGGGTAGAGGCTGAGCATGACGCTGTGGTAATCATGTGAAAGAAGGCTAAGGAATCCCTTTTGAAGGTGGAGGCTGGATGTGATGTTGCTATTGTGACTTTCGATGCCAAAGTGAAGCAGCTGGCTAGAGTGGAGATTGAAGCTATTGGGTGACAGGATTCTCTAAGGTAGGAGGCTAGCATACTAAGAGAGCAGCATGCCACAAAGATTTCTTAGATCTACCAGTTATGCTTAGACTAGTTCGTAGCAGAATCGGAATGCCAAGAGGCATTGCTGGAGCAGATGGTGGATTATTTTAGGTAAGCCTTTAATTCTTGTAAAAAGAAAATAGCTAGGAAATTCTCTAAGATAAACTTAGAAGATGTTCAACTAGACGGGGAAGATTTATAACTGTAATGATTTATATTAAAAGTAATTTCTTCTTTCTAGCTATTTCAATATGTGCTAAATAGTTGTGAAATACTTGTGTGAAATCACAAAGCTTTTCTTACTTGTGTCTTCTGGTCAGGGAAAGGGGGGCTACTTGCCTAGCCAAAAATTCATGTTTTTGTACGTGAAGTCGAAGTATTGTTAGCCTTTGGTTAGGTGTTCCTTTCAATCGAGTGTATAGTGAGACAAGAAACTCCTTCTGGTCGAGCGCATAGGGGGACCAAAAACTCCTCCTGGTCGGGTATATAGAGGGACTAGGAACTCCTTCCGTTCGGGCATATATCGAGACTAGAAACTCTTCCTAGTATATAGTGAGATTGGAAACTCCTCATGGTCAAGCACGTAGCAGGACCAAAAACTCTTTTCGGTTAGGCACGTAGTGGGACGGGAAACTCCTCCTAGTCGAGCTTATGGTGGAACCAAGAACTTTTGGTTGGGCACATAGCAGGACTAGAGACTCCTCCTAGTTGGGCATATAGTGAGACTAGGAACTCCTTCTGGTTAGGCATGTAGCAGAATCGAAAACTCCTCCTAGCCAGCATATAGCGAGACCAAAAACCCCTCTTGATCGGACATATAGTGAGACTAGAAACTCCTTCGAGTCAGACGTATAGCAAGACTAGAAACTCCTCCTGGTTAGGCATATAGTAGGACCAAGAACTGCTTCTAATTTGGCATGTAGCGGGACTAAAGACTCCTTCTAGTTGGGTATGTAGCGAGACCAGGAACTCCTTTCAGTCGAGCATATAGTGGGACTAGAAACTCCTTCTATTTGAGCATGTAGTGGGATTAGAAACTCAGTCGAGGAAGAGAATAATAAAAGATCTTTATTAATTTGCTCAATGATCATACATCAAAAAGTAAAATTTTGGTAGGAATTTTACTGATAAAGTACCCTCAAATGTTCTGCGTTTTAAGTTCTCGGAATGCTCCTACCATTTAGCCTCTATAGTCGGTAAGCTCCATTGTCTAAGGCTTCAAATATCCTATATGGACCTTCCCACTATCGAGCAAGTTTGCCTTTCATGTGGGTAGGGCTGCTTACAAATGCCTTCCTCAATATCAGGTCTCCCTCTTTGAAGCTCCTTACTTTGACCTTTTGATTATAGTATTGCTTGACTTGGGCCTATTGTCAAGCCATTCTCACATGGGAGTTGATCTTTGTTTCCTCTAGCATATCCAAGTTGGTTTCCAGAGCCTCAGTGTTGACCTCTACGTTGAAATTAGCAGTTCAGACGGAGGGGATTTTCGGTTCTATGAGGATCACAGCTTTGGATCCGTAAGTAAGCATGAAGGGCGATTCGCATGTTGACCTCTTTGATATAATCTTCAGTGCCCATAGTGCTTTTAGAGCTCCTGGTAACCGCTATTTTTAAAGCCTTCCATCTTTTTCTTAGGCTAGTTACAATATTTTTGTTAATGACTTCCACTAGGCAATTTATCTATGGGTGTGCTATAAAGGAGAACTTTTGTTGGATCTCATGTAAGGTGCAAAACTCTTTAAATGGCTTGCTTTTGAATTGCATTTCATTGTCCATGATGAGGACTCTTGGGACTCTGAATTTGCATATTATGCTTTGCATTAGGAAGCTCTTGGCTTGTTCCATTGATATTAATCTAGTTGCTCTGGGTTTTGCCCATTTGGTGAAGTAATTTATGGCCATCAATATGTACTTCTTCCTTCTGACTGCTGGGGGGAAGGGTCCTGAGATGTCCAACCCTCATTGGTATAAATGCCATGGGCTATTGATTGTTGAAAGTTGAGTTGCTAGTAGTCGTGGGATGGAGGCATGTTTTTTGTACTTTTCACATTTTTTGATATATTCTTTGAAATCTATAGTCATTGTGGGCTAGAAGTACCCTTACCTCGCTACTTTGAAAACTATGTCTTAGCTCCTATGTTGTTCGTGCATTCCCTCTTGTGTATTTTTTTTGAAGATTTTTTTTCCTTCCCTCTCAATTACACATCATAGGTACGAGTGTAAATGTCCTCTTCGGTAGAGCTTATCATCTAGGTAAAGAAATTTTGTATCAAAGCATGCCAGCTTTTTAGTCTCTACCAAATCTATTAGTTTTTCTCCTCTCTTTAGATGTGAATGGATGGGATTCATCTAAGAGGGTTCCAAATCTTTATCATCATTTGCTCAATCTCGAGAACATTGGAAGCCAAGAGGTGTTCTAGAAACACTATTTTTAGTGGGCAAAAAGATGGCATTATGACCAATTTTGACAGTCTGTCTGCTGCTTATTTTATTCTCTTGGTATCTATATGATCTTGGTTTTGTGGATCCGCCCAATCATAGTTTTGGTGGCCGATAAATATTGTATAATAAGTGGCACCTTGGCCATATATTCTCCTGTTAGTTGTTTAACTACCAACTAGGAATAACTATAGATGACTAAGTTGCTGGTCTTGAGCAATTAAGCGATCCTAAGGCCTACTAGCAAAGCTTCGTATTTGGCTCCATTGTTGATGGCTAGGAAGAGGAACCATAATGCATACTCGATCGTGTGTGTCCTTTAGGGCTTTTAAGAATGAGCCTGGCTCCGACACTATCCTCGCTTGACGATCTATCTACATACAGGCTCCAATGAGGGGAGTTATCCAACAACAGATCCATGTCAATTGCGACAGGCCCAAACAGTTCTTCTGCTTATGTTACTATTGGCGCTTGGGACGGGTCCTCTCCATGAATGGGAACTACTGGCCTTTTGACTATCAAAAAGGCTCTGTCTTGACTCGCTTCATCCGCCTTTCCTGTGCATTCAATTAGGAAATTAACTAGAATTTGGCCCTTAATGGCTGTCTTTGGTACAAACTCAATGTCGAGCTTGCTGAGTTCTATAGACCAATTAATTAAGTGTCTCAATAACTCCATCTTTTGTAGGAGTTGTCTGAATGGCTGGTCTATGTGGACTCGAATCGGATAGCCTTGAAAGTACGATCATGGTCTTCTTGTAGTGATTATTAAAGCATAGGCAATTGTTTCAATAGTAGGGTACCTTATATCCGCATCTCTTAAGATTTTGCTGACATAGTATATGGGTTTCTGAGTTTGACCTTACTCTCTGAATAATGTTGCTGCTATGGTTTTGAGTTTAGCTGCTAGGTAGAGGCACAAGACTTCCCCTTTCTCTAATGTGCTCAGTAAAAGGATAGCAGCCATATATGATTTGAGTTCTTTGAAGGCCTTTTATGTTCTTTTGTTGATTTCTTCCTTGTCTGGATTTGTTGACGCTCTCTTCCTGAGCGCTTTGAAGAATGGGAGGCTTCTTTTTGCAGACCTGGATAAGAACATGTTAAGTACAGCGAATCTTCCTGTCAAATGCTGGAGCTCTTTATTACTGTTGGGTGTTATCATATCTTAGATGGCCTGGATTTTTTTAGGATTTGCCTGGATACCCCTATACAAATCAAGAATCCTAGTAATTTTCCTGATTTAACACCAAACATGCACTTCTAAGGGTTTGGTTTCATCTTATTATTCCTGAGTGTTTAGAATGTTTCTTCTAGGCCCTTGATATGTTGATTCTAAGTCCTGCTTTTCATCACCATACCGTTGACGTACGCCTCCATGTTCCTGCCAATTTGGTGTTTGAATAGGCTGTTCACCATTTTTTGATAAGTGACTTTGGTGTTTTTTAACCAGAACAATATTACTTTGTAACAGAATGTGTTGACATCAGTGATGAAGGCTATCTTCTCTTGATTAGGTTTGTGCATCTGGATTTGGTGGTATCCCGAGAAAGCATCCATGAAAATGAGCAATTCATGACCAGTGGTAGAGTCTACCAATTAGTTGATGTTAGGGAGAGGATAGTAGTCTTTCGGGCACATTTTGTTTAGTATGGTGAAGTTCACACACATATGTCATTTCTCATTCACTTTTTTTACCATGACTACGTTGGCCAGCCATTCAGGATATTGCACTAGTCTGATGAATTTGTCTTTAAACAATTTATCCACTTTTGCTATGATGACTTCTTTCTTCTCTTGTAAAAACAGTCTCTTCTTTTATCTGACTGGCTTGTGGGTGTCATCGACAACTAGCTTGTGCGAGATTATTAATGTATCTAATCCAAGCATGTCAGATGGTTTCCAAGTGAACACGTCAACATTTTATCTCAGTGGGTTTACTAATTCTTGACAGTGCAGGGCCTCTAAGGTAGACCTAATCTGGACAATCCTTTTAACGAAGCTAAGAACTAGTGTAACTATCTCCAATGGCTCTATTAACTCGCTTCTGGTGATTTATTGCTCATCTCTGGTATCCATAGTGTCAATCTGCATATTCCTTGATACTTTCTCCTTCAATGACATTTCATAACATTCTTGGGTGATCTTTTCGCCTCCCCTGGCTATACCTATTCCGTCATATATAGGAAATTTAACAGCCAGATGGTATGCAGATACTATTGCCTTTATTTTGTTGAGGCCCAGACAACCCAAAATGGTGTTATATGCTGAGGGTACGTCTACTATCATGAAATTTAGGGGTGTGGTAGTCATTTTGGGGCCATCTCGTATATTAAAGGGGAGAGTGATGATGCCTTCCGGAAATGCTTTGTCTCCAGTGAAGCCCATTAATCCCCCTTCTGCTGCTCACAATACCTTTTTGCCAATCTACATCTTTTTGAGATAATGGTAGAATAGGATGTTTGTAGATGTATCGCTATCCACGATGATCATTTTTACTTAAAAATTTGATATTACTACTGTGATAAATACTGTGTTATCCTATCCTCAGGATCTGTTCGCCATGTCCTCCTCGAAAAAGATAATTAAAAAATCTTCTTCCTCCCTCTTTCATTTGGAGCTTTGTCCAACTAAGTTCACCTATTCAGGGAGCGCTGGTGGTTCGGCCGCGATACCATTAGTGATGATGTTATTGATTTTCGCTGTAGGTTAATTGGCTTCTGTCACGATGTCTTTATCATCTCTTCTCACTATGGTTTCATTTTGAAACTGACCCTGCCGGTTGCTCTCTGAGGGTTACTTGCCAGGCAGTGCAGTAACCTTCCACCTTTTATGAGCTTCTTAATTTCTTCTTTCAGGATGCGATATTCTTCTATATTATTGCCAATGTCTTTATGATACAAGCAATATTTTTTGGCGTCAAGGTGGTATTTGCTTTTGATGGTGGGTAGGTTGCAGATCCGATATCCCTGCTTTTGGATTTTGTAGAGCACGTGTGCTCCGGGATAATTAAGGGGAGTCATGGGTGCCTTTGATGGCCTACCCTTGATAGACCCGTAACTCCTACTATCCCGATGTTGTGGAAGAGAGCAGTTATCTTGACATCTTGGGGGAGAACAGTTAGTTTGACATCTAGGGGTAGAGAGGTCATCCCGTCCTTTCGAGGGAGAGCAGCTTCGTCTCCTCCTGGTGTTTTCATTTGCTTTAATGTGTCAGTTTATAGCTTTCAAGAGTTCTAAGTAGTCTTTGGGGAAACATAGGTGTAACTGGTACCTCACATTAGCATCTAAGTCATCCTATAGTGCTTCCTCCTTGATGTTATGGTCCAACCTCTCTATATCGAGAGAGTGACGGTTGAACTTGTTGAGATACTCGAGAAGGGTCTTATTTTCTTTCCATTTATCGATAACAGTGACCCTACTATCCTTCTCTATCTTTGTTGACCTATGAAATACTTTTGGAATTGCTCTTCTAGATCATCAAAAGAGTTAATGGATTCTAGAGCTAACATCTGGTACCATAATAGTGTCACTCCTTTGAGTGTTAGGGGAAAGGCACGACACTTTATGGCATCGAAGATCACTACTGAGGCCATTTGTCTATCGTACTTGGCAAGGTGATTGTCCGAATCCATAGTACTATTGTAAGCTTCCAATAATGACATTTTGAATCCCTTCCAAATCGGCTCCTCCAAGATATCTTGAACGAAAGGGGAACGCTTTGTATGTTGTTTCTGAGTATTTTTTTTTCTTTCATAACTTGTACTATGGTCCTCAGAGAGCTTCTTCTTCTCGGGGTGAGATGAAGCCTCCCTTTCTTGGGTGTAGGTTTCTTGTCTCTGGGCTAGCTCCTGGATAGCGTTGACTGCCCTAACTGGACAATCACCTACTTCTTGCTCCATCGGTCCCTCCAAAGCTTGAACAATCACTGGGGTTGTCGGTTATGCCATGGGGGAAAATTGGTATGTTGTGGTTCGGGGACCAGAGCAGTAGGTGTTGAACCTATTCCCGCAGGGTTTTCAGATCCATTATCAACCAAATCTACTTGAGGGTGAGGTGGTTGAGGAGGGTTTCCACCCATAAGGTTGCTTTATTGCTACATAAATTATTACATCATGTGCTACATTATGCTCTGCATCATCTGCTATATTGCCTGTTGACTTATCAGACTAGGTTAGCCTAACAAGTCCCCAGATGAAGTTGTACTGTCATTTTGATTAGACGAGGAAGGCATGTTGTTGATTGCAATAGGGAGTGAGGAAGCCTTTGTATTGCCTTAAATATTGTTTGACATCTTTGAGCTTAATTGAAAATGTTTTCCATAGATGGTGCTAATGTATGGGTTATCCCCAAACGGAATGCTAATATAGCTCTTGAGAAGATCTCGCCTAGCATGCTGCAAGACTAGAACAAAAGTCAAAGGACGCTAAGAGTATTCCAGGCGTAAACACTTTGATGCTCAAGTCAATAAAGGACTCTTTTAAAGATGATGGTATAGTAGCAAAAGCTTTTGTTTTTCAGAGTACATACCTGAGGATATTTATAGTTAAGCGTGAGTGTGTAGTTGAAATGCGTACATAACTTGTACGCAAGTAGAATAAGGATTCCCACCTAGAGAAGGATTCCGAAAGGATATAAATCTCATAAGTCTTGATCTGATGGGATTGCACAGTAACTAGAATAGATATCCCAATAAAGTAGGGATTTGACATGGTGTTGTATCAGCTGGATAATTAGATACTGGTGTTAAAGTTCCCTAAGAGAATGAAACCTTAATTTGTACTTTTCATTTGGGATCGTCATATGCTATTAATGAATACTTTTGTAACCTCTTCATCTCTCTCTCCCCAGTGCATTGTTGATGATTCCTTTGGAGCGCATGAGCCTGTATTGTTGAGAATCCCAGTACGATCAATATTACTGTTCGTTGCTGCCATTACTAAGATAGGCTCAACATGGCGAGATCCATTAGAATAGGTTGCCTTGAGTCAAATTCCGTAATCATATATAGCAAGGAACACACATGCAAGAGGTGGTCCACTTCCTTAGCTCACTTTATTACCTTTGCTTGTTAAAGCTGTTACATTTGGACTTGACATCTTCACCTTTCAGCATATGTAAGCATTTTCTTTAAATAAAGCTTAAAATCACCTTGATTTTTGAAAACTTCCCCTCTTTGGCTGATCATTGGATCTCCTAGAGGAATATTAAAGTCTAGCAAAGGCTTCCATCAAATTTGATTTGATCATTGTCATCTCTTTACAAGTAATTTGATTGCTTCAACCAAACTTTCAAAACTCATAATTCATTGTCAGATTTTCGAATATTCATATAGATTTATAGTGTAATTTACTAATTAGACAGCTTATATTTGCCATATAAGTGTCGATCCTGAACTTGTCATGCACAAGTTAAAATAGAAAACGCCGTTATTTTTTGAAAATATATAATTAACGTGGATGTGATGAAGAAGAAAAATGGTATGGTTTGACAAGGCCGCCAATGGCATGATCTTCTCCTGCTGTGGTTTAATACCCAACTCTTCATTTACAAATACAACCCGTTAATAATGACGGCATTATGATATTAATCAAAGGGTCTACAAATATTTTTGTCAAGCAGAATAAAATGCTGATATAGTCTTCTTAATCAT